>VDFB02281492.1:929832086-929857724 GCA_007258455.2 Sequoia sempervirens
GGTGTAAGGGTTTAGGGTAGAGGGTTTAGGGTTTAGGGTAATGGTTTGAGGGTACGTGGTTGAAGGATTAGGGTTGAGAATTGAGGGTTGAGGGTTTAATGTATAGGGTACAGGGTAGAGGGTTTAAGGGTTTAGGTTTTAAGAGTTGAGGGTTGAGGGTTGAGGGTATAGGGTTGAGGGTGAAATTGGCAACCTAACTTGGTCTATTTGAGAAAATGGGTTGAAGAAATGGGGTCTCTCGATGATTTAAATCACTGAGAGACCCCATTTCTTGGACCCATTTTCTCAAATAGGTCAAGTTAGGTTGCCAATTTCACCCACTAGTTTGCCAATTCGATGAAATTGACAATGTAGTGGCCAAGTTAGGTTACCAATTTGACCCACTAGCTTGCCAATTTGGTAAAATTGGCAATGTAGTAGTTTGTTTGAAAAAATGGGTCCAAGAAATGGGGTCTCTTGGTGATTTACATCACCGGGAGACCCCATTTCTTAAACCCATTAGACCCATTTTCAAATCACCAGGAGACCCCATTTCTTGGACCCATTTATTCAAGCAGGCCAAGTTAGGTTGCCAATTTCACCCACTAGCTTGCCAATTCGGTGAAATTGACAATGTAGTGGCCTGTTTGAAAAAAATGGTCCAAGAAAATCACTGGGAGATCCCATTTCTTTGACCCATTCTTTCAAATAGGCCAAGTTAGGTTGCCAATTTCACCCACTACCTTGCTAATTTAGTGAAATTGGCAATGTAGTGACCTATTTGAAAAAATGGGCCCAAGAAATGGGGTCTCTCAGTGATTTACATCACCGAGAGACCCCATTTCTTGGGCCCATTTTTTCAAACAGGTAAAGTTAGGTTGCCAATTTCACCCACTAGCTTGCCAATTCGATTAAATTGGCAATGTAGTGATCTGTTTGAAAAAATGGTTCCAAGAAATGGGGTCTCTCGATGATTCACTAGGAGACCCCATTTCATGGACCCATTTTTCAAATAGGTCAAGTTAGGCTTCCAATTTCACCCACTAGCTTGCCAATTTAGTGAAATTGGCAATGTAGTGGCCTGTTTGAAAAAATGGGTCCAAGAAATGGGGTCTCCCAGTGATTTACATCACCAGGAGACCCATTTCTTGGGCCCATTTATTCAAACAAGCCAAGTTAGTTTTCTAATTTCACCCACTAGCTTGCTAATTCAGTGAAATTGGCAATGTAGTGGTCTGTTTGAAAAAATGTATCCAAGAAATGGGGTCTCTTGGTGATTCACTAGGAGACCCCATTTCTTGGGCTCATTTTTTCAAACAGGCCAAGTTAGGTTGCCAATTTTACCCACTAGCTTGCCAATTCAGTGAAATTGGCAATGTAGTGGCCTATTTGAAAAAATGGGTCCAAGAAATGGGGTCTCTCGATGATTCTCTGAGAGACCCCATTTCTTGGACCCATTTTTTCAAACAGTCCAAGTTAGGTTGCCAATTTCACCCACTAGGTGAAATTGGAAATGTAGTGGCCCATTTGAAAATTTTAAATTACACAATTCTATACACTTTCTAATTACATTTTTAAACCACATCTCTTTGAGGCATTTTGTTATTTAACAATTTACTTACCTTGTGTATGCTTCCACATTTTGTATACACATATATATGACATAAGTTATAAGTAAAATAAAACATCATTTCTCAATCCTTTATTATGGATGTGCATACCACTCTCCAAAGCTTTCATTTTGGTATAGGCATGGGGGATGTTGGAAAATGTAGTTGAATTTGGTTTTACACCTACAATTTGTATATGCTTGAAATTTTATAAAGCATTTTCAATAAATCTATTTTTTGCATATCCTGCAATTATTATAGTCCATGAGGAGATATCTCATTGAGGTATTTTGTCAAACAGTTATACCAAGCAGTTGATTTCCTTGTCTGTGCTACCAAATTTTCCATACATGTCTCTAAAAAATTGGAATATACTCCTCCCACATTGATAGATCTTTGAAACTATTTTGGTTTTCATCCACTATTTCTAAATTTACCTCATCACTTATGTTGTGATATATTTTAAATGTTTCTTTGATTATTCTACCTACAAGGGAGTCTAACCCTTCTCTCCATTGTTTCAAGACTCTTTATTCAAGTCTAAGTTAGCAACATGGGGAAAGGTGCATCCTATCTTTCAATCATGGCTCAAAATGGAAGCATGGACAAGGCATTTGAATTGTTTAACAATAATTTTTTTGTATAAATGTATGCAAAATGTGGTAGCATTGACAAGCTAGTGAGCTTGAAAAGATAGTGAGCTCACTCACTTGCTTACCAATGTAGTAGGGTTGAGAAGGTAGGGGAAGCGTATGACTCATAGTAATGGGGTCTCAGGATGATATATATCACCATGAGTCCCCAATTCTATGAGGCACATGCTTCCCCTACCTTGTCAACCCTACCGCATTGGCAAGCTAGTGAGTGAGCTAGATTTCCAATGCGATAGGGTTGAGAAGGTAGGGGCAGTGTATGCCTCATAGAAATGGGGTCTCACAATGACCGTGAGACCCAATTTCTATGAGGCATACACTGATCCTACCTTCTCAACCCTACTGCATTGACAGACTAGTCAGTGAGCTCACTAGCCTACCAATGTGGTAGGTTTGAGAAGGTAGGGACAGTGTATGCCTCATCACTGTGAGTCCCCAATTCTATGAGGCATACGCTGCCCCTAGCTTCTCAACCCTACTGCAGTGGGAAGCTAGTGAGTGAGCTAGCTTTCCAATGTGGTAGAGAAGGTAGGGGTAGTGTATGCCTCATAGAAATAGGGTCTCATGGTGATAGCGTATGCCTCATAGAAATGGGGTCTCACTACGATGTATCACCATGAGACCCCATTTCTACAAGGGATACATTGCCCCTACCTTCTCAACCCTACCACATTGGCAAGCTAGTGAGTGAGCTAGCTTTCCAATGCTCCACTAGCTTGCCAATGTAGTAGGGTTGAGAAGGTAGGGGCAGTGTATGCCTCGTACAAATGGGGTCTCACAGTGACCGTGAGACCCCATTTCTATGAGGCATATGCTGCCCTCACCTTCAACCCTACCATTGGCAGGCAAGCTAGTGAGTGAGCTCACTAGCCTACCAATATGATAGGGTTGAGAAGGTAGGGGTAGTGCATGCCTCATAGAAATGGGGTCTCAGTGATATACATCACCGTGAGTCCCCAATTCTATGAGGCATATGCTACCCCTACCTTGTCAACCCTACCGCATTGAAAAGCTAGTGAGTGAGCTAGATTGCCAATGCTCCACTATCTTACCAAGTAATTTGAATTCACATTCCTTGTCCATGTTTCCATTTTGAGCCTATCTTGCAATCATGGCATGCCACAGTACCACATTTCTTTAAGGCATTCCATCAGAAAAATTCATGTGACCTTTGTTTATGCTAGAAATACTCTTCTACAAGATGATTGTAAGTATATTTTATGAAGCCTTGAATGACATATCTTTCATTTATTTGAATGGATACATTTTTTAGGAAATAATATTCATCTCATTACCATGCTATAGGTAAAATTATCTGCCATGTCGAGGAAACGAATAAGGAATAAACTAACGGATGAAGAGTATTAAACCAAAAAAGAAAAGGAGAGAGAACAGGTGGCGACATATCGTAAAAAGAAGAAACTGGATATGATTGATGAAAACAAGCCAATTAAAGAGGAACCTGAACCATCAAAAAGAGAATAGGCATTGGAAGCACAAAGGGCATGAATGTGAAAGCATCATGGTAAGAAATATCTGGATACCATAGTTGGAGACACACCCTCTACCGCAAGTGAATACAAAGGGACACCATTAAGCACAAGCGAATATGGAGGGACACCATCTACCACAAGTGAATATGGAGGGACACCATCTACTACAAGTGAATATGGTTGGACACCATCCACCACATCTTAAGTTGAGAGTACATCACCACTCGTATTTGACGAAGAAGGTACGCCATCATCACCATGTGAACCTCAAGGTATGTCTTCTACTCCACCCTTGATCGAAGGTACACAATCTAGCCCACCTCAATTAAATATTGATGAAATTCCTAATGTTGAGATGTATGTATCTAGAATAACCCCTAGAATTTTGCGTAGAAAGCTAAAGTATTTGATTAATATTGATGAGGATATTTTGTAGCACATGGAAGGTAAGATTCCAGCACACACTTGTAGAAGATGTGTTGATAACATTTGGAAATTCTTCTTTGAAAGGCTAAATGAGACCTCAAGATGTCAACTATTTGTTGAAATGATGTGGGGTATAAAGTATAGAAACATCATGAAGACTCTTAGGTTGAGAACATCGAATGCTTCAAGTGAAAACACTATTGTGAAGAATCTAATGGATGCTTATGAGAGTGTGGATAAGACCTCACACATAAAGGATAGCAATGTAACCCGACGTGTCAATACATCAACTTTGGTAAGTATTCAAACAAAGAGAGTTGATATCATTAGAAAGATGAGTGAACAAATGAGAATTAGTAGACAAACTTTATTAAGAGTCATTTAAAGGCAACAAAGAATTGACGACACTAATTCAAATGAATTATAGGCATTCTTAGGGAGACAAAAAGATAAAAAAGTTGTTGAAGCATTGAGAACACTAATTTAAGAGCATTGGAAGAATAACACAAGGCCATCTCTGAATCAAAGGGATGTGGTAAGAAGGAGAATCGGTAATCAAAACTATGAGCCACATCCAAAGCTTTTTTTGGATACGACTCAAACCCAATTTTTTGGTAAATTTCAACAAGATTATCCTCAAATTAGTATTTGTCAAAGATATTTTGAAATGCTTAAACCTTTTTATGTCAAGATAAATTATGCATGCACTACTTGTTGTTGTAGACTACATATTGAATTCTCTAACCATTATGATGTTTATTATTCTATATGTTCAAATTTGCATTCTAACGATGTTTTGCAAGATTGTGGCATAGAAGCCCCACCAACATCTTCAAGAGAGTTCTTATCAAAAAAATTATGTGAAATAGAGGATGGCCATATATTCTACATGGTAGCATGCTTGGATGGTTCATGTGAGCGTTTTGGTGGCTTGCACTGATGCCAGTATGTCAACATATGGAAAGCACAGATTAGGTGGGACAAAAACTAGTAGAGTTTGAGAAGTATAAAACAGTGGCATAGATTACAAAAGATGGTAATCAAGCAAAAAGGTGTGATTTGGTTATTTAGAAGATTCCAATGTATCAGTTTATTTCCATGTTTTGTAACAATATAGTGTATGAGTATGCAAGGCATACCCATAGATCCCAATGGCTAGACACACAATTCAAGTTATGCAAGGACACCTTTCCAGTTGGCAGTACAGTATCAGTGGTTGACTTTGCAAAGAACTACATTCTACAGCCACAGTGTGAGGTGCAGTCACAATATTACAACTCCACACAAGTTTCGATATTTGTGCACATAACATTCATTCATGCAACTAATAGTATAGAGGAGTATCACTTTTATATTAGTGATGATCACACACATTCTCCATAGTTCCTGCAAGGTTGCTTCCAAATATTCTATAGTGATTTGGCTCAGAGGGGCATAGCATACGATCAACATATAATATGGCCAGATAATTGTGCAACACAGTTCAAAAACTCACGCATGTTCTACTGGTTGAGTAGGATGCATGTCATTACAGGTGTTCAACATATGTGGAAATTTTATGAGGTAGAGCATGGAAAGAGGGAGCATGATGGTGTAGGAGTATGTGTGAAAAGAGCATTAGCACAAGAAGAGTTAAAATATAAAGACAATGCAAAGTTAACAGATGAAAAATCAATCATCGAGTGGTGTAATGCTTCGATGGGTCTAGGTAATGAAGGTACATCTTTAGTTTGTATATTTTTTTTGTTGATGGATGATACTAACATTGCACCATATGAGGATTGTTGTACACTAACATGATTGAGTGAGCTACACTCTTTCCTTAGCTTAGATGCAGGTTCATGGAGTATCAATACATAGAAGATGGAATTCTTTTGTTCTTCATGTATAATGCAAGCTTGGAATGATTGTGATTCCGAGGGGTGGGTTGAGAAATGGTTGAAAATTTATCTTAGCCCACTTCACATGTATCGCCCTCTGACGACATTGGAACTAACATAGATGGAATCATCAGTCGACTTTGACCATGTATCAGATCTAGTTCAATCAGGTAATATATCTACTTGCTTAGTTTTTGAAATTCCTATTGTTATATTACTTTGTAGTGTATTCATAATGTTGACTAATTTCAAGAGATTTGTTGCACATATCAATGTAGGGAATTTTTATGTAGTTATTGTAGATAAAGAAAATGAAGAGGGAATAGACTATTACTTGTGTTGTTGTGTTGAGGCCAAAAAGAAATTGGAGGCCTCAATTATAGATGGAGAAAACATTGAATACCCTACAGGCTCAGTTGTTGTTACTGGAATGTGGCTTAGAAGGTACCCACATAAGAGTGTTAAATATTGGATTATTCGGGACTTTGACACACATCATAAGATCCTTCATTACTTGAACCTTGTCATGGCATCCAATGTTCATTTGACCAAATATGGGGGTAGACCTTTGAACAAGACTTTATGGAAGGTTTGTGAGTCTAACCATGAAGTAATACTTGACACAATAAAGAGTAGAGTAGACCGGGATTGTTCGTTGGATTAATTTGTAAGTATGCACATTGGTTCTTATTAATTTATACTTGTATGCACATTAATTTGTTTCATGCCAATGCTATCATCTTCTTTTACTTTTCCTATTTTTAAATAACCTACTAAAAATTGATTGGTGTCCCCTTGAAGAAAATGCTGATTTATGAGCCATCCAAGAGAATCTTAGCCAAAAAAAGCAATGCAACATCCTTGTTTTGATGATCTTGACAAATCTCAATTATGATTTTAAGCTATTATAAAAGTGTTTGTGAAGCTTGGTGAGGGAATTTCAAGTTATTCATTTGAAATTAACCTTATCATGAGCACCTATGATGTCGACATTATAAGAGCATCTCAAATTTCAAGTTATTCTATTCATGAGAGGTGTTGTGTGTAATAGGTATCTTGGAACTCCCAGTGAAGATGTATGACCAGGAGTGATTAAGTTGAGAGACTCACATGCATGTCCTCAATGGGAGCATCAATATTTATGCCTTGTTGTTCCCGAGTTGGAACCAAATGGTGTGGATTTGTTGTCTGTAAGTGCCTTCCATCTATTTTCATTTCATTTCCATTTTGGGTGCTCTTTCTTTTTCTTCTTTTAGTTTGTGTATTTGTAAGTAAACTAATAAAAATTGATTGGTCTCTCCTTGTATAAAATGTTGATTTATGAGCCATCAAAGAGAATCTCAGCCAAAAAAGCAATGCAACATCCTTATTTTAATGATCTCGACAAATCTCAATTCTAATTTGAAGCCATTATAAAAGAGTGTGTGAAGCTTAGCGAGGGAATATCAAGTTATTAATTTGAATTTAACCTCATCATGATCACCTATGATGAAGACATTATAAGATAATCTCAAATGTATGAGTGACATTGTAAAAGATCTATGAGAACAAAGTACCTAAGACATTGTACCTATGGTGCAGGGCACCTAGGCCTTCATTTTGTAAAAGAGGTTTAATATGTAGTTTCTTTAAGTTTAAGGTAATGTTTTTGTTTTGAAATAAGGTCTTTAATACCATGTTGCAATGTTTCGGGTCATTTTTGGTTAGGAGTCATTTTGTGTCAATTTAGTAAAGTTGCAAAAATTGTAAAAAAGTTGCACAACTTTTGCATTTTTGATGTAAAAGGGAAGTTCAATTGTTAGGATGTTAAAATTTAGTTGTAGTCAGTTGTATATGGTTGGAAAAGGTTAAATATGCTTTGTAATGGTTGAAATATGGGTTGGATGTACATTTGGAGGATTGAATAACAAAGATTCACTATTTTCTGCATTTTTCTACATTGATTTTTGCTGCTACAACAACTTGTACGTTTTGGCACATCCTAGAAGTTCTCATTTGTGAATTGGAATTGATGGAGGAGTTAAATACATTTCATTTACATCTTGTCTCATTTTATTTCATTAGGATTTGAGTGAGTTATAGTGTTTTTTTGAAAACGAGTTAGAAACCCTGGTTTTGAGGCTTTGAGAGAAAAAATAATGATTTGTGACCCATTCCACCAATAAAAATTCTTAATAATTGGTGAATGGGTGTAGGTAGGTTGTATTTTATTTTTTTTAAGTTGGAAGGAGTGGGGATGAGGATTTGGGAAAATTTGGTTGATGCCCTAGTTGGTTTACTTCATGTTTTTAAGCAAAAGTGATGCATAGAAGTAGGGTTTTGTAGAAGAGTTGATTGGAGACCATTATAGGGGATGGGGATTGCATGTGTAGACCTAATTTGACATGTATAAGGTTTTGGAATTGATATTTGAGGTTTGGAGTGTGTAAAACCAATAAGTGCCTTGTTGAGGGAGCCTAATTAGGCCTATTTCAAGGCGTAGCAACAATTTTTTGGCCCTTGGGTTCCAAAGTAACCCCACTTGCAATTGAAGTATGTTTCAAAAGAGGATAATGGATACTCAAATCTGTAATTTTTTTCTAGGTATGAGATGGGGTTTGGAAATTATGCTTGAAAAACCTTGTTTGTTGTGCTACTAGGAAGAATGTCAATTTGTGAAAGAATTCATTGAGTTTGAAGTGTTAAGACTTTGTCAAGAGTTTGGTTGAGTTAGTTTTTGTTTTGAAACCTTGCTCTACATCAGCCTACAAGTACAAGCACTTGAGTTTCAAAATGATGTATGAAGCATATTAGACAATTGTAGCACAAATAAAAGAATTAGGACAACCAAATAAATCTCATTTTATTGTAAACATCATATTATTAATATAGTCAATGTAATAATGTTTGATGTTTACTAATCATTATTTTTCTTCTTTTCTTCTCTCCCTATTATAATAGCATCAATTGACTAACTTATTATAAAAACTTTATTTATTAAAACAAATCAACCTAATGATTATATATCAATATCAATATATCATACAGTCTATTGAAATAAACACTTGTAATGAGATTGACTCAAATATTAAAATTTATTGCTACCCTCAAACATTTGTAATTCAAGCAACGTAATCCCTAAATAGTCCAAATTGCAAAAGGGAAACAATTTTTGATGGCCTGTTACCCAGATACCGTGTTAGTTATAGACATTTCATCTGAGGCATCTGGATCATGTAGGGAACCTCTACAGTAACCTCTCTCAGTTTTTGTTATCTCAAAGTCATTTTTCCATGGTGTCCAATTTTGAATTGATGGAAAAAGTGTCAATTGCAAGCAATGTAAAGTTGAAAAGTGGTGCAACTTTCATTATGCAACTTGTGTGACCAAACCGACTGTTCTAATGCATCTCAATGGGTATGTTTATGCTAGGAATGGTCCTCTTTTGTATCCAACCATGCAGAATTACTCTGAGCTACGTTCAACCAAATCGATCCCTTAAGAGTCCAAAGTGTGAAAGGGAAACAATCTTTGATAGACTATTACTCAAAAAATGTGATGCTTAAGAACTCTTCATCTGGTCCTATAGGATTACATTGGGCCCCTCTACAATAACCTCTCTTGGTTTTTGTTATCTCAGAGTCATTTTCCCATGGTGTCCTATTTTCACTTGATGGAAAAGGTGTCAAATGTAAATAGTGTAAAGTTGCAAAGTGGTGCAAATTTTATTCTACAACTTGTGTGACCAAATGAACTATTCCAATGTGTAGACACGTAAAATGTACCAATTGACATTGTGCATCTGATCCTAACCACTAACATTGTTTCATCCTGAATCATCCTTCGATCTAACCAATTAATCAAATACCCTTATCTGATTAAATTCATCAATATTCCGCTCTTAATTGAATAAATCAATTATCTAATTAAGTCACCTCTTCTCGATAATTAAATTAATCATTTTGATCTAATTATCCTATTTAATTAAATAATTAATTTTATTTGATTAAATCTCTAAGGTCTATCTATTAAATTAAATAAATTAAAACCTTATTTAGTTTAATCTAACAATCATCTCTTTTAATTAAATAAATCAAAATCTTTATTTAATTAATCCCTTATCACATTCTTCTCATATTTGATTTAAGTAAATCCACAAAATTAAGTCAAATAGGTCACATTATTTAATCCCCCTCATTAAATTAATTAAATTTTATTAATTTAATCTCTCCTCATGTCCCATCCTCCAGTTTTTACCACTTGCACATGAAAATAGACTTATTTGATTTATTAAATCTCCATTTTCCTCAACAAGGCATCTTTTAAGGAATATTCTTCAAGTTTGATTTCAAAATCTAAGTTGACATGTACATCCAACAAGGCATTTACTCTCTCTTACATGTCCTTTGCCTTGAGCCAAGTGGCATTCAATGCATTTTTCCTTCCCTCTTGTATGCCATTTCAACAAATTCAAAATTCAAAAATAAGCATTTATTGGCACAATCCTCAAAACTTGCACATCCTCCATCCACTCATAGGTTGACAAGTGGCACTTTGCCATTGGTTAATTCTTAGTCCCACATTGCTCTATTTTGGACATTCATCCATCTTTGCATTCTATAAATAAGAGGTTAATATCCTCATTTGATCATCCACAATTTGAGTAAACTTACTATGCTCAAATCATTAGCAAATTCCATCCATCATCATTGAATCTTAGCTAGGTTATGCAGATTTTTCTATTGGAGCACTCATCAAGCATTCGTCATCAAAGTGGATCATTCATCAAAATTCATCAAGCTTGCATAATAGGAGTTGGGAAAGGGCCAATTTTCACATCAAATTGGCACCAATTCCCCCATGGGTGATCTGTATAGGATCTAGACTAATTGCGAATCTGAATGCTTAATTATAACAACTTAAAAGAATTACAAATTCATGCATACATTATTGAACTTATGCATTAGAAACTTAAAACTTAAGGTGAAAGTCAGAACATGAGAGAAAAGGAGAGAAAAAGTGCAAACAATCTGATAACGGAGTTCGTCACAACCGTGACTACGTCTCCGGGTCCGCTCCAATAGAGTGAGACCGATCTGATTAATCTCCAAATAGAAATTACAAATGCACCAAGACCATTCCTTCTAGCACTTCAATAGCGTAACAATACTCTGACGTGCAAGAATGGCACAAAGAACTCCTTAGAAAATCTCCTTGTCTCTCCAATCACCTAGACTTGAAAAATCTCAATGAATAAAACTCTCACACTTAAACCCCCTTTTATACATAAATTTTGCATATGGGCTTAAAAACCACCATAATAAATAAAATAACAAATTAACCCCCCTCCTTTGGCTTTTATAATTATAATCCTTACAAAAAAACACTAACCCATTTATATAAAAACAATAACTTCCCCATTTTAAAAATAAAACATTAAACAACCCCTTAAATAAACATTTGGAATTTGTTTTTAAGCCCTTGTCTTATTATATTCACGGGCTATTTGAGTTTAGGGAGTTTAGTTTAAAATTAAAACAACAATTTAGTGTTATTTTAGGAGGTTTTATTTTTTTCTTATGAGTTAATTCCATTGATTTTTAGGAGATTTGGATCCCACCAAATCCGATGGGATCCCACAAAATCCGATGGATTTTTGTGAGATTAAATAAGCCTCCACACTTTATTTTCATAAATAAAGCATGGTACGTGATTTTTTTTTGTGAGATTTTTGCCACATCACCTGCAATTCCATGTCACCATCTAGTCAACTGCCATGTCACATGCTGACATCATGCTGACATCACTAGTTGTACCACCAAGTCAACTGAAATTTGACTACCAATATCTCGAGCATACGATGTCGGATTTCGACGAAATGAACGTTGCCAGAATTGTCTCGATGAGCCCTTCAACTTGATGCCACTTCTATCAATTTTTGAGATGAACATTTTTTTCACCTTTCTGGATGCCCCTTAGCACCTGTTTGACCGGTCGTAACTTGTGCAAACAGACTCCTTTTCGCTCCGTTCAAGTTGCACTGGAGTCAGGACATCGAGCTCTTTCTAATGGTGCTAAAATCTGGAGTATTGGAGACACTTCAATTTTCACTGAAAAATATCCCTTGGATCAATGGGATCAAGAGTTTGCATTGTCTTCAATAGGATTTAGCTTGCTTTATTACACTTTCATTTCATTCTTGTTTTATTTCCTATTTTAAACTATGCTAATGGATTTCATGGGGAATCCTTGTTCTTGCTTGCATTCTATCTTCTAATGTGTTTGTTCATGTTTTTTTGCAGGTATTTGGATTGGGGTTCGACATTTTGGTGCTAGAGGGAGGGGAATCTCACCTTTCGATCTCGTTTTTAATCAAATTCATGCATTTTTCTTTGTTTACAAGTTTAGCGTCGCTATTCAGCACCGTTGGTTCTACAACATCGCTATACAAGACCGCTGGAAATTCAAACTTTGATGCTGAAGTCTTCCTGCCCAAGATTTTAAATTTCAAACTGCACCGCTTGACCATTCAGACCCGCAATAATTTTTTTTTAAAATCAAATTGCATTGCTGGGAAAAAGGGCGACGCATTCACACTCACTAGACTTACTGCAGAGTGACGCCGACTGGTAAGCTGCGCTATATCGCACCGTTGGAGAAATCAAACTGCGACACCATCACGGATTGCGCCACTGGAGGGGAGTATGAAGTGAAATTTAATTTTTAACACGTGCTTTTTTTCAAATTATGATTATTCTGTCTATTTTTTGTCTTTTTGACCTCTATTTTGCAGAATCTAATTGATTTTTCTTATAGGTTGAATTGATTAAAGACAAAAGGGAAGAGAAGCATGATGAGGTCATTTCATGAAAACAAGTGTTTTTAAACACTTTAGTGTTTGTTTAACACTATTTGAGGATTCATTAGTCCTCTTAAATTAAATTTGTTATCTTTTTATGCTTAGGATTTACTAATTTCATTTGGGCTTTAAAAAGAACCTTTCAATTTTTGCTACAAAATGACTTAAAATGAACATTAGGACTCCAATCTACTAGAGTTCATTTTGGGATTAAAAATTGAACAAGGAAATTTGTCACACTTACATTGGTGTTTTTAAAATGAAACTCGCAATTGCTTTCAAAGGTTAAAATGAACATGTGCAACTTTGTTTTTGTGAGTACTTACTTAAACTAACATCATCAAAAAGGACGTATGCGCTTCTCTCGTGCTTTATAGCGATCTTGAGAATCAAAAGGCCTTTTTTATGATCTTAGGTTGAGATAAAGTGATCGCCTCCACACTTCATTTTGGGCTTAAAATTGAACAAAACATTGTGCAAGTGTGAATAGAGCATTATTGTGTACACTCTCTCTCTCTTTGTGTTGCAAACAAAGATTGATCGAGTTACAAATATTGTCTTTATTTGCTTTTGTTTATCTTAGAGGGCTTTCCTTGGGGAAAAAGTACTCACCCAAGGGAATGACTCAACCAGTATCACTCTAAAGCTAGAGTATTTCCAACAGGGATATAAATGTGGGTATTGGAGTAAATGCCAATATCATGTGGTTGGCTCCAACGAGATGGATTTGAAAAGGGACTCTTGTCGTATGGGTCAATCTCCATGAATGGAAAGTCCTAATTAAAACCCATGTTTTAGAATTTCCAAAATCCTTGATCTATTTTTTGGTGCAAGAATGGTTGTTTTGAAGCCGCCCCACACTTTTATGGTATTTTAGTAGAAATGGAAAGCATTCCATGGGATTTTCATGGGTGTTGATGCTTGGCTGCCCCATATAAGTGAGTGTCATGGAGGGGAGCCAGTGGGTCAAGTATCTAACCATTCGCTAAAGATAAGCGTAGCTAGACTTGTCCAAGTGGGGACTCAACAAATACAGTCTTTCATATCCATAGGGTTGTACTTATTCTTGGTTACGAAATGCTTTGCTTGTTTGAAAACATCCTAGAAACAAACACTTAAACATCATCATCAAGAATTTCAAACCCTTTAGGAGACAAATACAATTGACCCAATTCATGTGTTATTGCTTTCCCTTGGGATTCTATCCTTAGAGGTTTCTAAACACTTGGATTACATCTCAATTTGTCTACTAAAGTTAAACGATAGGTAACCTTTGCCTTGAATTCATCAAATCTCCACATAACATACTTTGTGGGATTCAAAGAAATTAAGACATTGGAATCTAGTTTGGGAAACCTAATCAAAGAAGTGTTTGTGGTAAAATAAAGTCACTAAGAAAAGATAACAAAATGAACTCTCACATGTGTTGAAACCTCATAATTTCCAAGAAAGTCAAAATCCCAAAACAAAAGTCCTTGATTCAAAATCCGGAAATGTATGCTCAAATTGAATCACTTCTTATTTATAAAGGCCTATAGAAGCATTGCATGTTCTTCAATACTGAGGTCTAGGTAAAAAAAGTGTCTTTTTTAGGTTCATCCTAGGATCAAAAGAAATCAAAATCTTTTTTCACCCATGCTTCAAACATCAAACCAAAAATCATCTCACCATCATCTTTTGAGAAATATTGAAACTATCCTTCATGCTAGGCTTTTTGGAAAAAATCAAAATCATCAAATCCTTGAGACAAAATCCTTGAAATCTTTATCAAAACATATTTGGCTAAGTATGTGTAGATGCATCCTTTTGCATATGCTGAGTCAAAATTATCAAACCATCTTGTTTAGCTAGGTATATGTAGATGCATCCTTCTTCATATGTTTGGTTAATTATCATCTTGTTTGAATAGGTATGGGTAGATGCATCCTTCTCCCTACACATTCAAATTATCATCCTTTGAGAAAATCTACCCCTTAGATAATCAACCAACATCTTAGGGTCTATTTGTTCAAACAAAGCAAACCAAAATCAATCAAGTCAAGGGAAATCTAGAAAAATCAAAATCAAAATCCAAAACATATCCAAAAGTCCTAAAAGTTTAGCATTCCCCTCAAATATTTATCAAAAGATCAAACATCATCCATCTTTTCAATCATCATATCACCTTTTGATCCTTAAGATACCCTAAAAATTTCTCTTTTGTGCTTAAAATAAAGATCAATCCAAAGAATTAGAGATTCATCTCCCATATTCTTAAAAAATGATCCTTGTTTTATGGTTCAAACTAGATCTCAATACAAGAAGAACATGGAAGCTTACAAAGAAACACCCGCTTCAAGTGACCTAAGCCAAATGAACGTTGAAATGAATCCTGTTGAATCAAACAATCCTTTGAATATCTCATCATCACAAAACCCACAAGAGGAAAATCAAGAAGAAGACCTTACCTTTGGGATGTCGCATGAAGAAATAACTGAAATGCTCCAAAATATGGAAAACCATAAGATCATCAACATCATGATGAGGCTTAACCCTTCACTATACATGCTTGAACTAGCAAAACAAGGGGCCAAATTACCTTCTGATTTTGACATGAGCTCTATAGTGGAACCATCTTTGGAGATCATGCCTCTAATTTCATCCACACTCCCCATCTCATCTACACCCCCATCCCAAAGCATCACTCAAAACATTCCGCAAATCACAACATCCTTTGCTCCAACCCAACCCAATGTTAATAAGGGAAATGCATTTCTTAATGCTATTCAAACACACCCCCTTGTCAACAATGAAGACTTGGATGCAAGTACCATTTTGAAACAAAACATACCCAAAAATCCATTACATAAGTATGTCCCTCTCACTTTCCACAATGATCCATCATCATCATCCTTCCACGCAACACCTCAAACTTCTCTTCTCACAAATTCGCAAGAGGAAGGTGACATGTTCGGACCTAGGGGCATTTTCGACACCACATCATTTTCTCAAGAACTCACACCCCTCACATTTTCACCTCTTCCACCATTACCACCATTATCCACACCTCTACTTAGCTTGGGACTCCCACCTTTACGAAATATCAATCAAAATCAAACCAACATTCCAAACACCAATCAAAACATCATGCCAAACTCTCAAAACTTGTCATCGATATCGCAACAACATATGACAACTACACAAGCAGTCACGACATCATCGACTACCCCCTTAACATCTCAAAGCATGGGCTCTCAAGGACCGGCCACATTAACAACACCATCCACCACTCAAACCACCAACACGACATCACCGCTCACCACCACCACAAGCACCATTCTAAATCCACCACCACCCCCACCACCACCAAACTCCAATTATCAAGCCAATACAACATGACATTGCAAGCTGCTCACCAGGCTGCTTATCAAAAGGCATTCCTGCAAGTGCAAAAATGAAAATCTGCACAAATAGTTGCTCAACAAGCCACACAAATAGCACAAAATGCTCAAGCCGCCCAAATTGCACAACAAGCGCAACATGCCGCACAAGCCCAAGCCTTATTGCAACAACAACAACAACAAGCCGCTCAAGCTGCACAAGCTGCTCAAGCAGCCCAAGCCGCATTACAAGCACAAAAAGCTACCCAAGCCCAAATTCTATTGCAACAACAAGCAGCACAATCCCAAGCTCAAGCTCAAGCGCACGCCCAATATCAAGCACAACAAGCGCAAGCACAAGCATAATTTCTTGCACAAAAATAAGAAACACAACTACAAGCATATCAACAAGCAATAAAACAATATCAAGAGTAGCAAGAAGCAACCCAATTAGCAGCCTAACAACAAGCATTGTTTATACAACATCAAGTGCAAGCATACCTGGCTCGAAAAAATGTGCAAATACCATCAAACAACACACCAACCAACCCACCCATCCAACCAACAAGTGAAACACCCCAAAATACCTTCATCCCACCCCCTGATCCACAAAATGACATAACGACACAAATCAGGTTGCTCTCGCAACAAGTGCTCGATCTTCAATAAGGGCGAACCACAAAAACACCAAGCAACTTGTGCCCCTATCCATTTGATAGGAGTCTTGTGATGAAACCATTCCTGAAGGGATTTGAGATCCCCAAATTTGACAAATATCGAGGGACAGGAAACCCTGAAGATCACATTAGGGAATTCCAAGTTCATTTCATGGAAGTCGCATACGATGATACCTATCTGATGTGGCTATTTCCTAGAAGTTTGGCTGGCCATGCTATGGAATGGTTCTCTTGCCTACCTACAGGCATCAGAACATTCCAAGAAATTATAGATGCATTCATTAAAAACTACGCATGCAATATCGCAATGGATGTGAGTCTAGAAGAACTCTCAGCTCTGAAAAAAGGTAAGAGTGAATCATTCACTTCATTCCTACAATGATGGCAATCCAAGGCCAATTGGAGCAAATGGACCATGCCTAAGGAACAACAAGTTTGTTCCATCATATCCAACCTTGACGGCCTCTTGGCCTTCCATCTCAAGGTACAAGGGATCACCACATATGACCAGTTGATCTTCAAGGCGCTCAGCATCGAACGAGCCCTTATGACTCAACCCGCGGGATCAACTTCATACCCTGAACAACAAAAAAACCGCCCACCCACCAATTACAACTATAAACCTCACACATGGGCAAGAAACAAAAATTCTACTAATGATGGTGTCGTCGACGCCAAAGTAGTCATCAGTGCCTCTCACCAAAATACACCCGCACCACAAATCCAAATCCAACACCAAAACAATCATCAAGCAACACAACAACCAAACAACAATCTAACAATTAACAATGTCAATGATCAAAGGGGACCACCCCAATGGAACAAGAATTACCCCAAGCAAAAGTACACCTCTCTTGGGGAACCACTAGAAGTCATCATGAAGAAGATAATGAAAAAATCATCAAAGCTCCCACCTATGAGAATTACCAAGAACTGGATGTGAAACCTCCTTGGTATAATGAGAATCAACTTTGTGACTTCCATAAAATCAAAGGGCATATCACGAACAATTGTATGAGGCTAAAAAACATAATTCAAGATCTCATCGATCAAAGAATTATAAACGTGGAACAACCAATAGACAATCAAGACCTTAAGATATACACAAATCTGATGCCTAACCATGGCACTAAAGGGAATAATAACACTAATAAGGGGAAAGGAACCCTCACAAATGTGAATCATGTGTATGAAACTATCGTCGCCTCCCTAAATGAATACTGCACAGTAATCACTATCAAAGGAGCTCAAGCTAATTGTGGAGTCACCACAAGAGGCAGAAAGGTTGCCATCATAGGATCATCCCAGCCAAACAAAGTCCCCACATCTAGATTTGTCCCTAATGGATATAACACCCTTGATCAGCTCAAAAGAATGCCAACACAAATATCCATCATGGAGTTACTAAAAATCTCATCTTCCCATAAGAAATTCATTGAGGAAGCGTTGGCTTCATCCACTATCCCCACAGATCTTGATGCGGAACAATTCCAAGCTATGGTTGGCAATATCATTACACCAAATCTCCTCACATTCTCCGACCAAGATTTTCCTGCCCAACCATCTCATAACTATGCACTCCACTTAGAAGTCATAGTATAGAAGAGAAAAGTCAAAAGGGTCTTGGTGGATGGAGGTGCGAGCTTGAATATTTGTTCTCTCAAGCTCATCAAACAATTAAAAATCTTAGAAGATTCTATCGATAAAGGAAGGGGTATAAAAATAAGAGCATATGATGATCAGGAAAGAGTGTCCCAGGGCACAATCAAAATCCCTATTCAAGTAGGGCCATCTATCATGGAAACCACCTGTCAGGTCTTGGACCTCGACTTGTCATATAACATCCTCCTAGGACACCCATGGATTCATGCAATGAAAGCAGTAGTGTCAACTTTCCATCAATGTGCAAAATTCACACATGAAGGACAAGAAGTTACCATCCATGGAGATCCTGAACCATTCTCCTATTGCAAAATCCTCGAGGCAAAGTACTATAAAATCCCCCAAGTACCAAAAAATGATGAGGGCCCATCTACACCATACATTGATCCTGCCACTTTCACTTCCAATTCTGTGACAGAGACACCCGCCACTCCCACCATTCCCACCATCTCTAACATTAAGGTCATCATCCAATATAATGGTTGTGGAAACTACATGATCCCTAAAAATTATTTTGTAATAGGAGAGTTGCCACAATCTCCTAGATCACAAGGATGTCTGCAAATAAATGAAGCCTCCACATCTCAGACGTCTCTTGAAGACTATCCCAACTTTACAAGTTGGGGAGATCTTGGCCAAGACATTATTGAGGTAGATCCATCTCATATGCTATACCAAGATGAGAGACCAGTAGCTGATTTACCAATGGATGATAGAAGCAAGGGTCTACAAATGATGCTCGCAATGGGCTACGACAGAAATCAAAGACTTGGGAAAAATGACAATGGGCTTATAATACCTATCATTCCAGAGACACAAAAGATAAAAAATCTTGGCCTAGGATATACCCCTCTGAGTAAAAACCATACGTGGATGAGGTCCTCCAGTTAGAAAGGTCCAAAATCCTTAGCAAACTGTAGCTGAACTGCACTTACCAGTATCTACAGGTCGCGTCATAGATAACTTCACATTTGATATAACTGACGTCTATAGTAGTAGTGATGACGAGGATCCCACGACCAATTTACCTAGGCTATTTGAGGATACCACTCTTTGCATGATTAGCACCCTATCTTTTGAATTAGACCATCAAAATCATGAAATCCACCTAGTATACCCCCAACTTATCGACTACAACCAACGGGGACCACCAGTTCTTGATACATTCAAAAATGATGAGGTGCTCTTAGAATTTATGGGACTACAGGTAAACATTCAATGTGGGGATCACAAAGAAGGGTTCATAATTGAGCTAGATACACATGCCTATTATGGGGAAACAATTGAATCCCTTAGTCACAAAAGTGAAAAGTTGAGAATAATATCTAAGTCCTTGAGTGAAAACCACACCGTGGCACTCTCTGGAAAAAAAAAGTAAAAATAAAGGATGCATCCAATGGTGAAAACCTCTACGAGGCACCTGAGGATGGGGGATTCAATCTTCCTTTTAGAGCTCTTCATCAAGAAAAATTAGCAGTCCTAGCAGAAAAATGCAATCCGGTCAATCGAGGAACCGAGGAAACCCCGCATATCACATTTTATGCGGAATCATTACTATCAGAAGAACAAGAGCTCCTAGTAGCCTTCCTAAGAGAGAGACAGATAAAATTTGCATGGATCTATGCTGACATGCCAGGGCTTGATCTAGAAATCATGGTTCACCACTTAGTAGTATACCTAGAAGCAAAGCCTGTTAAACAAAAGCTCAGAAAAATGCACCCTCAGATCGCCCTGCTAGTAAAAATGAAACTAAAAAAGCTATTAAATGCAGGATTCATTTGACCAATAGATTATCCAGAATGGGTGTCAAACTTGGTACCTATTTCAAAACCTGATGGGGGCATTAGAATCTGCACAGACTTCAGGGACTTGAACAAAGCATGTCCGAAAGATGATTTCTTGTTTCCCAATATTGATATGATTGTAGACATGACGGTGGGACATGAAATGCTTTCCTTGATGGATGGTTTCTCAAGGTACAATCAGATCATGATAGCTAAAGAAGACCAACATAAGATGGCTTTCACTTGTCCATGGGGGACTTACTGTTGGAATATGATGCCATTCAGCTTAAAGAATGCAGGAGAAACATACCAAAGGTCCATGACCTTAATCTTCCATGACATGATCCATAAAATGGTCGAAGATTATGTTGATGACATTCTAGCCAAGTCCAGAAGGAGAAAGGATCACATAGCAACCCTAAGTGCCATTTTTGACAGACTCGAAGAGTACAAGGTCATATTAAACCCAAAGAAGTGTGTCTTCAGCATACAATCAAGAAAATTTCTAGGATACATAGTGTCAATGAGAGGTATCGAGGTAGATCCAGCAAAGGTAAAAGAAATCCTTGAGATGGAGGTACCAAAACATTAAAGCAATTAAGAGGTCTCCAAGGTAGACTTCAATCCATTCGTAGGTTCATAGCACAGCTGGTAGACAAACATAACCCATACTCTCACCTACTCCACAAGGGAGTAGCGTACAAATGGGATAACAAGTGTGAAGAATCCTTTAACAAAATCAAATAATATCTACTTACATTGCTAGTCCTAATGCCACCAATCCCAAGAAAACCATTAATTCTCTACGTGTCAGCAACAACAGTAGCCCTTGGAGATCTCCTAGCTCAACATGATGAAAATGGAATAGAAAGGGTTATCTATTACATCAGTAGAACAATGGTTGGGCATGAGCTAAACTATTCATTCATTGAGAAAGCATGCCTAGCAGTAGTGTTTGCATCATAGAAATTTAGACATTACATGTTGGCACACAAAATAAAACTCATCACCAAAATTGACCCTCTCAAGTACTTACTATCAAAAGCAATGCTCACTGGAAGAATGGCCAAAAGGGTGATGATACTATTAGAATACGACATTGAATATGTGGAGTGGAAAGCAATCAAAGGAAAAGTCATTACAGATCAGCTGGCAGAAGCACCAATCTATTCAAAGAATCCTCTCATCTCAGAGTTTCTGGACGAATGTATTTTCAATCTCAACGTAGCCGACCATTGGAAACTCTACTTTGATGGCTCATACATGCAATATGGATAAAGAGTTGGCATCTTCTTTATCACCCCACAAGGGGACTACATACCAAGGTCCTACAAACTGGCGTTTCCCTGCACCAATAACATTGCAGAATACGAGGCTTTAACCATAGGTCTCAGAATTGTAGTGTAGTTGAACATTATAGCTCTCAGAGTATACAGAGACTCTCAATTGATAATAAACCAAGTGAATGATGAGTACCAAACTAAAGACAATAAGCTCACTCCATACAAGAAACTCGTGGAGACACTCAAAGAATCCTTTATCAAAATTACATTTGAGCATATTCCCAGAGCCAACAACAGAGCAGCAGACACCATGGAAACAATTGGATCCTTACTAGACATCCCTCACAATGTACCAAAATTAGAATTTGTGTGAGAAATTGTTGGTCCTGGTGATCCTTGGTACCACGACATTTATACATACCTTCAAATAGGAGTCATACTGTTGACTTACCCTCAAACCTAAAACGAACCTTTGTCAAAAAGGCATCCCGATTCGTCATCCTAGGAGATACCCTCTATCGTAGAAGCATAGAAGGAACCCTACTACGCTTAAATAATATGAGGTACCAGCTTCTAACCGGCACATAACGATATCCGTGGTTCACACTCGAGTGAAATGACCATAGCCAATGCTGAGGATGGGCATTATTGCCTGCCAATGGAAAGAGAAGCACATGACTATGTCAAGGTGTCTACAATGTCAACAACATGGGGACCTCATCCATGCTCACCAAGAGTTTCATCCCATCACACACCATGTGGCCTTTTAGTGTTGGGCACTGATCCT
Source organism: Sequoia sempervirens (assembly GCA_007258455.2). Lineage (NCBI taxonomy): Eukaryota > Viridiplantae > Streptophyta > Pinopsida > Cupressales > Cupressaceae > Sequoia > Sequoia sempervirens. The sequence goes on from VDFB02281492.1 coordinate 929,854,518, forward strand.
TACTGAAAATCATTCTACTCTATCTAACGCCACAAATCATCATAACTACCTACGTAGTACTTTACTAAGTGGGTGGAAGCCATACCCATGATGTATATAAATGGGAAGCAGATATCAAAGTTCATCCTGAACTATCTCATTTTTCGCTATGGTGTCCCACAAGCCATTACCTCAAATAATGGGACACCATTCAAGAATCAGGAGGTTCATGACTTATGCAAAAAATTCAAAATCCAACATTGCTTCTCCACCCCATACTATCCCCAAGGAAATGGCCAAGAAGAAGCTACAAACAAAACCATTTTGAAAATCCTCAAGAAAAGAGTCAATAACGCAGGTCATGACTGAAATCTATAGTTTAATCCCATCCTTTGGGCCTATCGAACCAGTATCCACACACCCACCGACGCCACCCCCTTCTCCCCGGTCTACGGATCAGAAGCAGTACTCCCCATTGGGATCGAGCTCCCATCACTTAGGATATCACTGCAAAACCTCATCACGGATGAAGAGTACCGACTATCAAGATTGAATGAGCTGGAGCTACTGGATGAGTGATGTATAGATTCTTTGAATCATTTGCAAATCTATCAGAATAGACTCAAGAGGAGCTATAACAAGAAAATCAAAAGTAGGACTTTCCAAGTCGGAGAACTGGTACCAAAGGAGAATCAAAAGAATGTCCCAAACCCAAGAAGCAAAGGAAAATTTGAACCTAATTGTTTGGCACCATTCATTATCACAGTAGGTTATAAGTCAGGGGAATATCAGTTATCAACACCTAAAGGGGAACCTCTGCAAGAGCCCATGAATAGCTCTCATTTCAAAAAGTTTTATGCCTAAATCTTTCAAGGTATAATACCAAAAAACAAAAAATCCAAAAAATTAGAAAATGTCCTAAAGAAACTATTACCTTGGTGAAAACCTAGCAAACAGGCATCTTGGTGACAACAAAAAAATTAAAAAAAAAAAAGCAAAAAATCCAAAAAACAAAAAAAAAATTAGAAAAGGATCAAAAATAGTAAAGAGAAAAATCATCCTCTAGTGAACTTCAGTGGCACTTTGGGCAAGTACCTTGGTGAAACCCTAGCAAATAGGTGCCTTGTGTAAATAAGCACTTTCCATCCACTCAGATGTTTATGCCTTGTTCTCGTATCATCCATCCATTACGCTATATCATCCATCTCATTCAGATCTCCATCCATCACCTATCCATCATCTGCATCACACCATAGCTTGGTTGCGGCTGATTAAGGCCCTAATACTATTTCCGACTCTATCCTCAAGGTCAATATCCTTCCTTATCAAAGTAGTCTACGCATCATGTTAGTATATTCTAATAGGATTCATGTATATTCCAGTCCCAACATTAGAAAATCCAAAAACATCAAACATCAAAATCCAAAACATTCAAAAACATATCAAAATCCAAAATAGGTCAAAAGTTAGCCAAAACAAAAAAGTCATTCTATGGAACTACTGTGTCTCCTCGAGCCTTGAAATGTAGGCAAGGTTGATCTTTGATCATCCTCAGACACTTAGTCATAACTTTAGATCATTATAATAAACCTATTATTTCACTGCGTATATCTTCATCTATAAACCGTCAAGTCATCGAACCACGTGGTCTCCGTGGTATGTGTATAACGAGGCAAGTACACCATTGATCCCCGAGGCCCCTAAGATAGATCTTTAGGTTAGTCTCTTGGTCAAAATCTTGAAAAACCCCAAAACATTGGAAAACTAAAAATCAAAACATTTGAAAATCTTGAAAAACACCAAAAACAACCTCAAAACATTGCAAAACTCCAAAAACATCCAAATATTTGAAAAAATCCATCCATCTCATCTCACTTACACCCACAATAACATCACTCATAATAAACGATCGTCATCCTCAACCTTTGGTGAGACAATCAAAAACAACTCTAGCAAGTTAAAAGTGAAAACTCAAATCGTCGAGTCTCAGGTCTAAGTCAGTACGTAAACAAGTTGGTCAACTCTTTGTGTGTCGATAACCTATCATCCAATTGGTCCCATATCAATCATTTGAAAGAACACTTAAGATGAACAAAATGACGTGCCGCCATCCACTAACATGTCCTAGGATGTATCCTTCCTACAATGGGCATTATCTTTTGGCAATAGTTTCGGTCCCTATCCTTAAAAACACATTTCCTTTTGGTTAGCGGTATTGAAGAACACCAGCTTGTTTGTTTACTTTATCTTTATCTTTTTGACTTATCTTATTGCGCTCATTCCAAGGACCTCTCGATGATATCCGAACAAAGGATTTAGAGAAATAAGAATGGGGCAACGATCATTATCTTTTTATCTGTTGTGCTTGTTGGATGTTCTTGTAAATATAACTTGGTGAATAATTGCTTTGTTAGGTATGTATGGAGGGTGTTTTTGGCAACTTGTTGACTATTGCATTGATAGGTTATACCTTTCCATGTTTTGGTCCGAGGTGTTTGAAACTTCTAAAGTGCATCCTAGTAAGGTTTTCGTATGTCAAGTGTGAACAAGAATACTCCTATCTATTTGTCAAGTCAAAGTACATCACACTAGGTACAACGCCATCCTGGTTCTCTATACCTTGATGCATCATACCATGTGTATTATCAAAAATAAGAAAATTGGCCATTTGAAAATCCCAACTCCTCGGCAAGTAATCATCATCATTTGCATATTCGTCATCTTGTGTCTTGTTGAAATGACTTCTTCTTTTTCATCTCTTCTTACTTATCACGCTAACAAGCTACTATGACAGTTGATCATCATCATCATCATCATTGTCATCGATCCTGCATCCATAAATCATTAGCATATTGCATCAACATATCATATAGGAAGAACATGCATTGCATTTTCATTTTGCATAAAACATCATCATACCACTTTGCATATACTTCATATATCACATTAAATGCATCACATACATTGCATTTTTAGGATAATATTTGTTATTCTAAGCATCTTAAAAACCATCTTATTAGCATCACCAATACATATCATATAAAACACGACCATTACATTTACATTGCATTATATCATCCATTAATCATCCATATCATCTCATAAACAACATCACAATCATTTTTACATTTCATTGCATAAATCATTCCACACATTATAAACATAAATAGGAACATAAAAAATCCATTACATGCAAAGCATGCATGCATTCCATAATCATTTTATAAG
>VDFB02281492.1:929857824-930040700 GCA_007258455.2 Sequoia sempervirens
TCTCTTTGATTTTGATTTTTCTATTTGATCAAATCTCTTTAGATATTTATGTTTTATCAAATCTCTTTGATTTTATCTTTTCATTTATGTGATTTTGATTTTTTATCTTTCATTTATTTATTTGATCTTTTCATGATTTGTTTGTGATCTACATGTTCAATTTGTTTGTGAGAAAATCTTCTATTTTTTTATTTATTTGTTTTCATAAGATTTCACATCAAGAGTGCAAGAAATGCATGAAACAATTGTTGATGACAATCCTAACAAATTAAAAATAAATGAATTGATTGAAAATAACAATCAAAACAACAATTAAATAAAATCATTTTTTTTCAATAAATAAAATAATTCAAAACTAATATATCTTCACTTTTTCTCATAGATATTAATACTCTTCATTTAAAAAATATAATGCTATATAATTACCATTCAACCAAACATAGAAACTAAACTTGGAAACATTAACAGGTATATTGTACAATATCATCATTCTTCAATCACCAAGGCTATCCCTCTAGTTACAATCTTACTTAGCCGAGCATATAAAACTGAAAAAATGGTGAACAACCTTTTTGTATGAGCAGAAGCTTGATGAATCACAAATGACACCAAACCAAAAGACTAAAACTTACCTCAACAAATTCCTATGTCATAAAAAACACTTCAAACTCAAACCTTTTTAACTTTAATCAAAAACAATTAAAAACAAAAAAATACCTATCCCTTTAATCCTCCCTAAACAAATTCCCACACCATAAAACACTTCAAATTCAAACCTCTTAACTCTCAAATTCAAACCTTTTAACTCTTAATCAAAAAACAATTAAAAAAAAAAAAAACACTATCCCTAATCCTCCCTGAAACAAATTCCACACCATAAAAACACTTCAAATTCAAACCTCTTAACTCTTAATTAAAAAACAATTAAAACTAGCAGTTGCACAATATTCAATGAGCAACATAATAGCGGATAGGCACAAACCAATTTTGTTTTCCCATAAATTTCCTCCCGCCCATGTAGACATCAGACTGGAGGAGATCTCTCCTTATCACTCCCTCTTTCTATTTCTCTTTGCTTATCTCTCCTCTCCGTATTTCTCTCCCCCTCTCCCTCCCTCTCTATTTATTTATAAATATATCTCTCTCACTCATATACACACACTCCCTCTTTCTCCTTCTCTACCTCTTTCTCTATCTCTCTATCTTTTTGCCTATGTATATCTCTTTCTATTACTTATCTCTATCACCTTCTTTCTCCCTAACTCTTTCCCCCTCTATCTCTATCTCCCTATCTCTTGCCCCCCTCTCTATCTATATCTCATTATGTCTACCTCTATCTCTCACTCATCTCTCTATATGTTTCTATCTATATCTTTCTTTATCTGTCTCCCTATCTTTCTCCCTATACATATATATCATTTCCCTCTCCCCCCTTCTTCTCTCTCTATCTTATTTATTCCATCTCTCCCTCCATCTCTTCTACTCTGTATCTTTATCTTTATTTCTCACTCAATCTTCTTCTCACTCATCTCTCTATCTCTTTCTACCCATATCCTTCTTTAGGTATATCTCTCTATCTCTCTATCTCCCTATCTCTTTATCTCTTTTCCTATCCCTCTCGATCTCTCTATATCACCCTCTTGCCCCCTCTTCTTCTCTATCCCTCTCTACACATATCTCCCTCTTCCCCATATTCTCTCTCTCACTTTCTCTCTCCCTCCCTCTCTCTATCTCTCTCCCATCTCTCCTCCTCTTGCTCCCTCCCTATCCCCCTATTCATCTATTTATATCAACCTCCCTCTCCCTTTATCTTTGCATATATTTCTATATCTATTTCTCTGTCTCTGTCTATCTCTCTCTCCCCCCCATATTTCTATCTCCGTCTCCATCTCTATTTGTTTTTCTCTACTTCTCTCTATTTTTCTCCCTTTTTCTCTTGTTCTCTCTCCCTCTCCCCCTCTATCTATATCTCCTTATATCTCTATCTTTATATCATTCTATCTTGCCATATATCTCTATATCTCCATCTCTCCCTCTGCAGCAATGTTTTGGTTCAGCCATTCCTGTGCTTGCAGGATTACAAAAGAGGCACCCAGATCTGGAAGGGTTGTTGTATCCACTATTAAGGTACTGAAAGTAAATGATAGAGATACCTATGAAGACTTCTCAAATTGAATAAGAAAATCATTGCAGAAAATAAGAAAAGTCTTTTGTGATTTAAAGGATTTTTTATGTTTTTGTGGGATAATATTGGTTTTGAAGTAATATAAGTCTTGGAAAATCAAAATTGTATGATAGATTTTATCAATGTCTTTTCAACACTTCTCTGCGTACTCATTACACTCTGAGTGCTCGCTATAGTGACAATATTTAACAGGACAAATCAGCTTACTAACACTGTCCTATTTTTTATAGTTCTACACTCAGAAGCCCTCGAAGTGCCCCTGAACTTAGCAATACGCACAAATACCCTGTAGAAAGGGTGCCTTTTTCTAACAAAGGAAATGGTTGCTATTTTAAGTGAAAGCAACATTTTTGAAATTGATTATTTCTTCACCTCCTACACTTCGTAATGTGTGACGTTCCTACTTTACTTATATTTTCAATAGTGGATAAATAATTCCAAGGCTTTCTTTTGTAGAAACCGACAATCATATTGGAATCATTCCTACCTGTATTTCTTTTTCTAGAAGAGTAAGAAACTGCAAATGCGGAATGCTTTGTATTTTATCAGCATAGGTGACTGACGTGGAGCATCCTGTTCCCACTTCAATCAATTTGTAATGCTGTTGTACAAATACCTTTAATTCTTGGCCCATAAATTTTCTTGGTAAAATGGGCAAATAACTACCTTCTAGCATTTTTCATTAGTTGTTTTTCCTCTCTTCAACAACTTAGTAGTACAAGACAAATTCAGGGCCATGACAAATTCACCTCAAGGAAAATTCACCACCATCAATTCACTAGAAAATTCATTGCATTAAAAGTTTGAGATTAATTTTCTATGGCGGTGAATTTTCCTTAAAGTAAATTTGTCACCACAGTGAATTTTCTTGGGTGAATTGTTCTCAGACATGAATTTGTCTTGTCTAAAGCCTTATAAAACTATGCATTTATAGAGACATTCAATTTTATATATAAAAGTACATATATCAAATTATTTTAAAATATTTAAAATATATGATCAATAATTTTCTTAATCTAATTTTTATGTTGTTAATTATAATATTCTTATTTAATATAATATAATATTATATAAACATATTAATTAATTTAATTTAATTAATTATATATATATAATAGTTATTTAATAATTTAAAAATATATATTTTCTATGTTTTAGTTTTTGGTAATGACATTTGATTAGTCTTTTCCATGTAGATAGTATGATATTAGAAGGGGATATAAGCAAAAATTTATCATTATATGTCATTGCAATAGTGAGCAAGGATTAAGTTTTCTTATATTAGAATGGAAGGATTCTCTAAAGTAGTTTATAAACTACATAATCAATACAATAATGTATGAAAGTTCAAAGCCACAAACTATTAGAAACAAAGCATTAAATTGAAATACAATTTTTTATGATAATTTACAATCATTTTTAAAATGAATTTTATATAAAATTAAAGATTAAAATTTTATATAAAATAATTTCACTTACCAAAATTTAATCACTAATAAAATTATTCAATAACTATTTAGTTTTAACAAAAATTAAAACCCTAATGTCTTCAGCTTGAAATGACATTTTTCATATAATTTCTTCCTCCTCTTAGCATAATTAAATAATTTTAATTATTTGATTATCCCTAAGATCATATTCTCCTATTAATTAAATAATTCCTATTTTAATTATTTAATATTTTCCCCCTTTCCTCCACTTTTAATTTAATTTAATTGTTATTTTAATTAAAAGTCAACCTATCACATGTCTTCTATAATTAAATAATGTTTTAATTGGCTCTAGGAAAATTCACACCACGAAAAAATTCACGTCAACAATTCACCGTGGGAAAATTCACCAACATGACAAATTCATCAAGTTTACGATTAATTTTGGCAGTGAATTTTTCTATAGTGAATTTTTTGACCATGAATTGCTAGTTGTGAATTCACCTACATTGCCATTTTAATTATTTAATTATTCAATTTCCCTTTTAAATTAAATAATTTTATAATTATTTAATTTTCTCCAACAGACTCTTTTTTTGTGCCAATCTTATCTTCCATGTCAATTTTATCTTCTCTTGTCTCATTCATTTTCAACCCTTGATTGAATTATCTCATAATTCAATCTCAACCATTCATTTTGTGTTTTTGTCCTAATTTAGCCCTAACCCTATTTCATACTACATCTTTCAATCTTAACCATTGATTTACATGTCTTAATGGCTTTTAATCCTAGCCCTTCATTCCAATTTGGTTTACTATAAAAGACACCTACCATTGTCATTTCAACATCTACATGAACACCTTCTAAGCTAAAGTAATGTTGTTGAATTATGAGCAACCACATTCAAATCTTCAACAACTTCAACATACTACATTTTTGCATTGCATTTGGTTTGATTTAAACTATGTTTTATGCATGTTTCTATTTCTATCTATTTTACATTTTGATGCACTTGATGTGAACCCTTCTAACCCTTATTCTTTTGAGCTATTGTGAGTTTCTAACCCTTCTTTTGAGCTATTATGAGTTTGATTTTGTAGGTCAAAGGTTTTTTCTAAAGAGGGCTTGAAGATCAAGTTTTTATAGGAGCCTCCAATCAGAAAATATAGCCTCACCATTGATCAAGGAGGCGAGAGGACAAATTTTGATATATTTTGCTTATGTAAAATTTTTGAATTTTTTTGAACCGTCAAATCTTCATATGGAAATCTATACAACCGAGGGTTTCATTGTGCGTTAATATTTAGATAATTCTATTTATGCATGTATTTTCTCTTCGATAAACTCATGCAATATATCTGAATGTTGTGCATTAATCTCCATTTGAATATACATAGTCATAGGTAAATAATTATATTTATGTGCATTAATCTCTATTTGAATATACATAGTCATAGGTAGATAATTATATTTATGTGCATTGATCTTTATTTGAATATACATAGTCATAAGTACTTTTTGATAAACTCATGAATGTTGTTGTGCATTAATTGAGCTATTTGAATATACATAGTTACAGGTAGATAGTAACAAGTCAATATATGCATGAATAACCAGTTACATTCTTTCCATTCAAAATTTATAATTTTCTCTTGTTCTTTTGAGCTATTTGAATATACATAGTTACAAGTAGATAGTTACAAGTCAATATATGCATGAATAATCAGTTGTATTCTTTCCATTCAAATTTTTTATTTGAAATATTATAATTTTCTCTTGTTCTTTTGATTTTGCGGGTCAAAGATTTTTTCTAAAGAGGGCTTGAAGATCAATAGGAGCCTCTAGTTTTTGCTTATGTAATTTTTTTGAATTTTTTTAAACCCTCAAACCTTCATATGGAAATCTATACAACTAAGGGTTTCCCTGTGCATTAATATTTTTTTGCAAATTAAAAAATATATATTTGAATGTTGTTGTGTATTAATCTCTATTTGAATATACATAGTCATAGGTAGATAATTATATTTGCACATGTATTTTCTTTAATATTTTTTTTGGAGATTAAAAAAAGTATATTTGAGTGTTGTTGTGCATTAATCTCTATTTGAATATACATGGTCATAGATAGATTTATAAATATATTTAGGCATGTATTTTCTTTTTGATTTGAAATATTATATTTTTTTTTTACTTTATATATTATGAAAAGTCATAAAAATCTTACTCCTTGTCCTCATCCTCCTGCTTAAGTATATTTTTTGCTTAAAATTAAGCAATTAGATGTCCCCATGATTTATTTTTTATGGAATGGATAATTTGGAATGTTTTCATAATCTACTTAAAAATTGAAAATAGGTTGTGGAAAAATGCGGGGGCTGAAAATAAGCAGTGCATATTAAAAAAATGCCATGTGGCTTCACAAATCTCTTTTTTTGAAAATAAGCAGGTCCTGCATATTAAACTTTTTTTGAGTATTTTTTAAAGTTTTAAATTTATTTAAATTTTAGCTTTTAATTCATTTTAAAAATGGCCTTCCTAGTTTATAAAATGGAGGGATTAAAAATTTAGCCTTTAACTTTTTATGATTATTTTTTTAAGTTTTAAATTTATTTAAATTTTAGCTTTTTATTTTTTTAAAATTATTTTATTTTTCAAGCTCTTGGTCATATGGGAGACTAGGGGTTGTGCTAGAGAGGTTTTTAGCACCCTTCAGCTATCTCCTGGTCATGTGGGGAGTTGAATTTTAGCAATTGGGGCTTAAACATTAACCCTCTTTCTTTTCTCCCTATCATTAATATAACAGCTTTTACTAAATCGTGGTGTAACTTTTGCTTAACAGGTTGGATTTTAAAATTCAAAGAATGTTGGAAAGCTGGTTTCAGTCTTCGATGGTGTAAACAAATTTCTGTAGATTTTTCTCCAAAATAAGGTGTATCCAACCAAAGTCACCCCTTTCTTTCAACTTCAAATGCCTCGTTTATCTTTGTCATAGAAAATCATTTTTCAACAATATATTTTTTAGGAAAAAAAACTTTATCAAAAAATCATAAGGAATCCATTTTTGCAATCAATTTTTTCTTTATACATATTTTTTTGGCATGTTTTCCACACAATTGAAATTAGAGTTAAAATTAACTGTTCACATTTGGATTTGGGTTTAAAATTAAGAAGTGTATTTTAATCTCTAAGATTCACTTATGTATGCTCTCCTCTTGCACCTTAGTGTGATCTTGAGGATCATAAATAATTGATTTTTTTTTTCTCTCTTGTGTTCTGACATACAATTCATCATGGAAAAATTCACTGTCATGACAAATTCACCTCAAGGAAAATTCACTGCCGTGAAAAATTATAATCACAAAATTTTAATGGGGTGAATTTTCCTTGAGGCGAATTTGTCATGGCAGTGATCATAGATTTGATGTGTAGTTGGGTCTTTTTCATTTTCCTGTCTTATTGATTTAAAAATAAAACAATAAATATAATTCAAACAAGTGGTACTTGTCTTTATAGTATTGTAATTATACTATTTTATATTTAATAAAAAATAAATGTAAGTCTTGTTAAGGTGAATAAAATCAAATTTAATTTTGTTAATTATGATAAATTAAATGTAAGTTTTGATAATAAATTTCTTTATGTGAACATGACTCACTAAGACTAATAAATTGTCTTATTTGAATATGGTTCTTACAAACAGTTTGTGGTAGTATAAGTACACAAGTCATATACATAAACACTTAGAAAATAGTATTTTTAGATGTCTTTTACATAATCCCCCTCTCTATATAACTAAGAGAAACATTATTATATACATTATTTATATTAATAATTTTTTAAATAAAATATAATATATATAAAAAATAATATTAATTATATAAATAGTAATAACATTAATATTATAAATCTATGCATACACATTCAATTTTTTATATAAAAGGTACATATATGAAGTTATTTTAAAATATTTAAAATATAGAATCAATAGTTTTCTTAATCTAATTTTTATGTTGTTAATTATAATATTATATAAATATATTAATTTATTTTATTTAATTAATAATAAATAATTATATATAAAATAGTTACTTAATAATTTAAATATATATTTTTTATGTTTTAGTTTCTATATATATGCTAACTAGCATACCCATATTTTAAAAATATATGTAAAGTATGCCAAGAGATATCCTTCTCAAGGTGCCTATTTTTAATTAATTGAACCTTAACTCAAATTGAAGCTTAACCCTAAGCATAAAGTTATTTGAACCCTAATTGTAACCCTATTTGAAGCTCATTCGGATTACTGGCTCATAGACAAGGACAAATTCCCTAAAAAAGTGTCTTTCAAGTTTGAAAAAGTGTAGATGGAAAACCCAAACTTTGAAATGGTTGTCACTGACTCTTGGCTCACCCAAACAATTGCTCATCGCACTAAGATGTGCATGCTCAACAAAAATTTAGACTGAAAGAGTGGAATATCCAAGTCGTTAGAAACCATAATTATATCCTAACCTTAAACCTAAAACCTAAACCTGTAAAACTAAACCTAAACCTAATTGGACTCTAACTATAATTATACCCTAACCCTAACCCTAACTATAGTCCTAACCCTAATTAGATTTTAACCATAATCCTAATTAAATTCTAACCTTAATTGGACCCTAATCCTAAGCCTAATTGAACTCTAACCCTAACTTTTAACACTAATTTAATCCTAACCCTAATAGTAACCCTTACACTAATTAAATCATAACTATAGCCCTAACTCTAATTTGATCCTAACCCTAATTGATCCCCATTCCTAACCTTTTAATTTAATACTAAATTTAACTCTTGATTGTAATCCTATTTGAACCCTAACTATAACCCTAACCCCAAGCTTTATCATAAAACCATCACCCCCAACCCTAATTGAACTCTAATGAACACAACAATTTTAACCCTAGTCATAACACTAATTGATCATAGTTGTAACTCCTAAACTCCACTAAGCCTCTAATTCCACCCAAAACCCAAACCTTTATCGCCACAGTAACTCTAATTAAAACCCTATACTTGATCTTAACTATAGCCCTAATTTGAACTCTAACCATAATTGAACCATAACTATAATTAAATTGTAACCCTATTTCCAACCATAACTTTAAACCTAAACCTTCGAAATGTAACTTATAATTGAAGCTATCCCTAACTCTAGTCCAAAAATCTTATCCCTGATGAACCATATGTACTAAACCCTATCAAAACCCTAATTTAACTGCACATGTATTCAAACTCTGTAAGGTTTAAATTTATTTATTTGATTTTTTTAATTCTTATTGAAACTTCTCGTGATCATTTCTTTTAATTTATTTTTATCTTTGATTTTATTTTATTTTATCTTTATGATTAAAACATCTTTGATTTATTTCTTTAATCTTTAATTTATTTATTTTCTATCAATTCATTCATTTTATTTATCTATTTAATTTTTAATTTGCCTCTATCTTTCATTTTATTTATTTGATTTTTAGTTTATTTATTTCTATTCCTTGATTTAATTATTTGATCTTAATTAATTCTATTTTTAATCTCTTGATTTTATTTATTTGACTTTTAATTAAATAAATATTTTCAAATCTTGTGATTTTATCTCTTTGATTTCTTTGTGACTGAAATCCCTTTGATTTGATTAAATTTTGTTTCATCAAATCTTTATGTTTTGATTAAATTTTGTTTCATCAAATCTCTATGTTTTTTTTTCATCAAATCTTTTTGTTTTTTTTTGTTAGTTCAAATGTCTTTTAATTTTGATATTTTTATTTGAGCAAATCTCTTTGATTTTGAATTTTTTAAATCAAATATCTTTTATTTTATTTTTTCATTTATGTGATTATTTATTTGATCTTTTCATGATTTGTTTGTGAGCAAATCTTCTATTTTTTGATTTATTTGTTTTCATAAGATTTCACATCAAGAGCGCAAGAAATGCATGAAACAATTGTTGATGACAATCCTAACAAATTAAAAATAAATGAATTGATTGAAAATAACAATCAAAACAAGAATTAAATAAAATCATTTTTTTTCAATAAATAAAAAATAATTCAAAACTAATATATCTTCACTTTTTCTCATAGTTATCAATACTCTTCATTTAAAAAATATAATGCTATATAATTACCATTCAACCAAATATAGAAACTAAACTTGGAAACATTAACAGGTATATTGTACAATATCATCATTCTTCAATCACCAAGGCCATCCCTCTAGTTACAATCTTACCCTCTAGCTGATATAAAACTGGAAAAAAATGGTGAACAACCTTTAGCTTATTGGTGAAGCTGATGAATCACAAATGACACCAAACCAAAAAAAGACCAAAATCCTACCTGAACAAATTCCATGTCATAAAAAACACTTCAAACTCAAACCTTTTAACTCTTAATCAAAAAACAATTAAAAAACAAAAAAAAAACACTATCCCTAATCCTCCTCAAACAAATTCCTACACCATAAAAAACACTTCAAATTCAAACTCTCTTAACTCTCAAATTCAAACTCCTTAACTCAACCAAACAACAAAACACCATCCAATCCTCCCCTCAAACAAATTCCACACCATAAAAAACATTTCCAAATTCAAACCTCTAACTCTTTAATTAAAAACAATTAGAAACTAGTGCTTGCACAATATTCAATGAGTTAAATATAATAGCGATAGGCACAAACCAATTTTTGTTTTCCCATAAATTCTCCCCACTTCCACATGTAGGTAGACACTGGGATCAGAGTGAGATCTCTCCTTATCACTCCCTCTTTCTATTTCTCTTTGCTTATCTCTCCTCTCCGTATTTCTCTCCCCCTCTCCCTCCCTCTCTATTTATTTATAAATATATCTCTCTCACTCATATACACACACTCCCTCTTTCTCCTTCTCTACCTCTTTCTCTATCTCTCTATCTTTTTGCCTATGTATATCTCTTTCTATTACTTATCTCTATCACCTTCTTTCTCCCTAACTCTTTCCCCCTCTATCTCTATCTCCCTATCTCTTGCCCCCCTCTCTATCTATATCTCATTATGTCTACCTCTATCTCTCACTCATCTCTCTATATGTTTCTATCTATATCTTTCTTTATCTGTCTCCCTATCTTTCTCCCTATACATATATATCATTTCCCTCTCCCCCCTTCTTCTCTCTCTATCTTATTTATTCCATCTCTCCCTCCATCTCTTCTACTCTGTATCTTTATCTTTATTTCTCACTCAATCTTCTTCTCACTCATCTCTCTATCTCTTTCTACCCATATCCTTCTTTAGGTATATCTCTCTATCTCTCTATCTCCCTATCTCTTTATCTCTTTTCCTATCCCTCCTCGACTTCTATATCACCCTCTCTTGCCCCCTCTTTCTCTATCCCTCTCTACACATATCTCCCTCTTCCCCATATTCTCTCTCTCACTTTCTCTCTCCCTCCCTCTCCCTATCTCTCTCCCATCTCTCCTTCTCTTGCTCCCTCCCTATCCCCCTATCCATCTATTTATATCAACCTCCCTCTCCCTTTATCTTTGCATATATTTCTATATCTATTTCTTTCTCTTCCCATCTCTCTCTCTCTCTCTCTGTCTCTCTCTATCTCTGTCTCTCTCTCTCTCCCCCCCCATATTTCTATCTCCGTCTCCATCTCTATTTGTCTTTCTCTACTTCTCTCTATTTTTCTCCCTTTTTCTCTTGTTCTCTCTCCCTCTCTCCCTCTATCTATATCTCCTTATATCTCTATCTTTATATCATTCCCATCTCTACATATATCTCTATATCTCCATCTCCCTCCATAATGTTTCTTGTTCAGCCATTCCCCGTGGCTTGCAGTGATTACAAAAAGAGGCACCCGTGATCCGAAGGGTTGTTGTATCCACTATTAAGGTACTGAAAGTAAATGATAGAGATACCTGTGAAGACTTCTCAAATTGAGTAAGAAAATCATTGCAGAAAATAAGAAAAGTCTTTTGTGATTTAAAGGATTTTTTATGTTTTTGTGGGATAATATTGGTCTTGAAGTAATATGCCTCGGAAAATCAAAATTGTATGATAGATTTTATCAATGTCTTTTCAACACTTCTCTCACAGACTATTACACTCGAAAGTGCTCGCTATAGTGACAATATTTAACAGACAAATCAGCTTACTAACATCAGTCTCCTATTTTTTATAGTTCTGCCACCTAAGCCCCTTAAGTGCCCCTGAACTTAGCACAAATACCCTCAGAAAGGGTGCCTTTTTCTAACAAAGGAAATGGTTAAGTATTTTATGAAAGCAACATTTTTGAAATTGATTATTTCTTCACTTCCTACACTTCAGAATGTGTGACTGTTCCTACTTTACTTATATTTTCAATAGTGGATAAATAATCTCCAAGGCTTTGAAAGAAACCTTATAATCATATTTTTGAATCATTCTACTCCGTATTTCTTTTCAGCTATAAGAAAATCAGAACATGAATGCTTTATTTTATCAAAGATAGGTGACCTGGATGGAGCATCCCCGTTCTACTTCCAATCAATTTGTAATGTCACAGACACAGTCACCTTAATTTGTCATATAAATTTTCTTGCAAAAATGGGCACAACTACCTTCTAGCATTTTTCATTAGTTGTTTTTCCTCCTTCAACAACTTAGTAGTACAAGACAAATTAGACATGACAAATTCATCTCAAGGAAAATTCACCACCATCAATTCACTAGAAAATTCATTGCATTAAAAGTTTGAGATTAATTTTCTATGGCAGTGAATTTTCCTTAAAGTGAATTTTCTTAGGTGAATTGTTCTCAGACATGAATTTGTCTTGTCTAAAGCCTTATAAAACTATGCATTTATAGAGACATTCAATTTTATATATAAAAGTACATATATCAAATTATTTTAAAATATTTAAAATATATGATCAATAATTTTCTTAATCTAATTTTTATGTTGTTAATTATAATATTCTTATTTAATATAATATAATATTATATAAACATATTAATTAATTTAATTTAATTAATTATATATAAATAATAGTTATTTAATAATTTAAAAATATTATATTTTCTATGTTTTAGTTTTTGGTAATGACATTTGATTAGTCTTTTCCATGTAGATAGTATGATATTAGAAGGGGATATAAGCAAAAAATTATCATTATATGTCATTGCAATAGTGAGCAAGGATTAAGTTTTCTTATATTAGAATGGAAGGATTCTCTAAAGTAGTTTATAAACTACCCAATCAATAAAATAATGTATGAAAGTTCAAAGCCACAAACTATTAGGAACAAAGCATTAAATTGAAATACAATTTTTATGATGATTTACAATCATTTTTAAAATGAATTTTATATAAAATTAAAGATTAAAATTTTATATAAAATAATTTCACTTACCAAAATTTAATCACTAATAAAATTATTCAATAACTATTTAGTTTTAACAAAAATTAAAACCCTAATGTCTTCATATTGAAATGACATTTTTCATATAATTTCTTCCTTCTCTTAGCATAATTAAATAATTTTAATTATTTGATTATCCCTAAGATCATATTCTCCTATTAATTAAATAATTCCTATTTTAATTATTTAATATTTTCCCCCTTTCCTCCACTTTTAATTTAATTTAATTGTTATTTTAATTAAAAGTCAACCTATCACATGTCTTCTATAATTAAATAATGTTTTAATTGGCTCTAGGAAGATTCACACCACAAAAATTTCACGTCAACAATTCACTGTGGGAAAATTCACCAACATGACAAATTCATCAAGTTTACGATTAATTTTGGCAGTGAATTTTTCTACGAGAATTGTTGGTGGTGAATTTTTCAACCATGAATTGCTAGCCATGAATTCACCTATGCCGTTTTAATTATTTAATTATTCAATTTCCCTTTTAAATTAAATAATTTTATAATTATTTATTTTTCTCCAACAACCTCTTTTTCTGTGCCAATCTTATCTTCCATGTCAATTTTATCTTTTCTTGTCTCATTCATTTTCAACGCTTGATTGAATTATCTCACAATTCAATCTCAATCATTCATTTTGTGTTTTTGCCCTAATTTAGCCCTAACCCTATTTCATACTACATCTTTCAATCTTAACCATTGACTTACATGTCTTAATGGCTTTTAATCCTAGCCCTTCATTCCAATTTGGTTTGCTATAAAAGACATCTACCATTGTCATTTCAACATCTGCATGAACACCTTCTAAGCTAAAGTAATGTTGTTGAATTATGAGCAACCACATTCAAATCTTCAACAACTTCAACAAACTACATTTTTGCATTGCATTTGGTTTGATTTAAATTATGTTTTATGCATGTTTCTATTTCTATCTATTTTACATTTTGATGCACTTGATGTGAACCCTTCTAACCCTTATTCTTTTGAGCTATTGTGAGTTTCTAACCCTTCTTTTGAGCTATTATGAGTTTGATTTTGTAGGTCAAAGGTTTTTTCTAAAGAGGGCTTGAAGATCAAGTTTTTATAGGAGCCTCCAATCAGAAAATATAGCCTCACCATTGATCAAGGAGGCGAGAGGACAAATTTTGATATATTTTGCTTATGTAAAATTTTTGAATTTTTTTGAACCGTCAAATCTTCATATGGAAATCTATACAACCGAGGGTTTCATTGTGCGTTAATATTTAGATAATTCTATTTATGCATGTATTTTCTCTTCGATAAACTCATGCAATATATCTGAATGTTGTGCATTAATCTCCATTTGAATATACATAGTCATAGGTAAATAATTATATTTATGTGCATTAATCTCTATTTGAATATACATAGTCATAGATAGATAATTATATTTATGTGCATTGATCTTTATTTGAATATACATAGTCATAAGTACTTTTTGATAAACTCATGAATGTTGTTGTGCATTAATTGAGCTATTTGAATATACATAGTTACAGGTAGATAGTTACAAGTCAATATATGCATGAATAACTAGTTACATTCTTTCCATTCAAAATTTATAATTTTCTCTTGTTCTTTTGAGCTATTTGAATATACATAGTTACAAGTAGATAGTTACAAGTCAATATATGCATGAATAATCAGTTGTATTCTTTCCATTCAAATTTTTTATTTGAAATATTATAATTTTCTCTTGTTCTTTTGATTTTGCGGGTCAAAGATTTTTTCTAAAGAGGGCTTGAAGATCAATAGGAGCCTCTAGTTTTTGCTTATGTAATTTTTTTGAATTTTTTTAAACCCTCAAACCTTCATATGGAAATCTATACAACTAAGGGTTTCCCTGTGCATTAATATTTTTTTGCAAATTAAAAAATATATATTTGAATGTTGTTGTGTATTAATCTCTATTTGAATATACATAGTCATAGGTAGATAATTATATTTGCACATGTATTTTCTTTAATATTTTTTTTGGAGATTAAAAAAAGTATATTTGAGTGTTGTTGTGCATTAATCTCTATTTGAATATACATGGTCATAGATAGATTTATAAATATATTTAGGCATGTATTTTCTTTTTGATTTGAAATATTATATTTTTTTTTTACTTTATATATTATGAAAAGTCATAAAAATCTTACTCCTTGTCCTCATCCTCCTGCTTAAGTATATTTTTTGCTTAAAATTAAGCAATTAGATGTCCCCATGATTTATTTTTTATGGAATGGATAATTTGGAATGTTTTCATAATCTACTTAAAAATTGAAAATAGGTTGTGGAAAAATGCGGGGGCTGAAAATAAGCAGTGCATATTAAAAAAATGCCATGTGGCTTCACAAATCTCTTTTTTTGAAAATAAGCAGGTCCTGCATATTAAACTTTTTTTGAGTATTTTTTAAGTTTTAAATTTATTTAAATTTTAGCTTTTTAATTCATTTTAAAAAATGGCCTTTCCTTTTAGTTTATAAATGGAGGGATTAAAAATTTAGCCTTTAACTTTTTATGATTATTTTTTTAAGTTTTAAATTTATTTAAATTTTAGCTTTTTATTTTTTTAAAATTATTTTATTTTTCAAGCCCTTGGTCATATGGGAGACTAGGGGTTGTGCTAGAGAGGTTTTTAGCACCCTTCAGCTATCTCCTGGTCATGTGGGGAGTTGAATTTTAGCAATTGGGGGCTTAAACATTAACCCTCTTCTTTCTCCGCCTATCATTAATATAACAGTTTTACTAAATCGTGTGTAACTTTTGCTTAACAGGTTGGATTTTAAAAATTCAAAGAATGTTGGAAAGCTGGTTTCAAGCTCTTCGATATGGTGTAAACAAATTTTCTAGATTTTTCTCCAAAAATAAGGTGCATCCAACCAAAGTCACCCTTTCTTTTCAACTTCAAATGCTCATATCTTTGTCATAGAAAATCATTTTTCAACAATATTTTTTTTAGAAAAAACTTATCAAAAAATCATAAGGAATCCATTTTTGCAATCAAGTTTTGCTTTATACATTTTTTTTGGCATTTTTTCCAAACAATTGAAATTAGACTTAAAATTAACCGTTCACATTTGGATTTGGGTTTAAAATTAAGAAGTGTCTTTTAATCCCCAAGATTCATGCACCTTAGTGTGATCTTGAGGATTAGAAATAATTGATCTTTTTTTTTCTCTCTTGTGTTCTGACATACAATTCACCATGGAAAAATTCACTGTCATGAGAAATTCACCTCAAGGAAAATTCACCACTGTGAAAAATTATAATCACAAAATTTTAACGGGGTGAATTTTCCTTGAGGCGAATTTTTCATGGCAGTGATCATAGATTTGATGTGTAGTTGGGTCTTTTTTATTTTCTTGTCTTATTAATTTAAAAATAAAACAATAAATATAATTCAAACAAGTGGTACTTGTCTTTATAGTATTGTAATTATACTATTTTATGTTTAATGAAAAATAAATGTAAGTCTTGTTAAGGTGAATAAAATCAAATGTAATTTTGTTAATTATAATAAATTAAATGTAAGTTTTGATAATAAATTGCCTTATGTGAACATGACTCACTAAGACTAATAAATTGTCTTATTTGAATATGGTTCTTACAAATGATTTGTGGTAGTATAAGTACATAAGTCATATACATAAACACTTAGAAAATAGTATTTTTAGATGTCTTCTACATAATCCCCCTCTCTCTATATAACTAAGAGAAACATTATTATATACATTATTTATATTAATAAATTTTTAAATAAAATAAAATATATATAAAAAATAATATTAATTATATAAATAGTAATAACATTAACATTATAAATCTATGCATACACATTCATTTTTTTATATAAAAGGTACATATATGAAGTTATTTTAAAATATTTAAAATATAGAATCAATAATTTTCTTGATCTAATTTTTATGTTGTTAATTATAATATTATTATAATATTATATAAATATATTAATTTAATTTATTTAATTAATAATAAAAAATTATATATAAAATAGTTATTTAATAATTTAAATATATATTTTTTATGTTTTAGTTTCTATATATATGGTAACTAGCATACCTATATTTTAAAAATATATGTAAAGTACACCAAGAGATATCCTTCTCAAGGCGCCTATTTTCAATCAATTGAACCTTAACCCAAATTGAAGCTTAACCCTAAGCATAAAGTTATTTGTTCAACCCTAATTGTAACCCTATTTGAAGCTCATTCGGATTACTGGCTCATAGACAAGGATAAATTCCCTAAAAAAGTGTCTTTCAAGTTTGAAAAAGTGTAGATGGAAAACCCAAACTTTGAAATGGTTGTCGCTGACTCCTGGCTCACCCAAATAGTTGCTCATCACACTAAGATGTGCATGCTCAACAAAAAGTTGGACTGAAAGAGTGGAATATCCAAGTCTTAGAAACCATAGTTATATCCTAACCTTAAACCTAAACCTAAACCTAAAACTAAACCTAAACCTAATTGGACTCTATCCCTAATTATGCCCTAAACCTAGCCCTAACTTTAGCCCTAACCCTAATTAGACTCTAACCATAATCCTAATGAAATTCTAAACTTAACTAAACTTAATTGGACCCTAATCCTAAGCTTAATTGAACCCTAACCCTAACTTTTAACACTAATTTAATCCTAACCCTAATATTAACCCTTACACTAATTAAATCATAACTATAGCCCTAACTCTAATTTGATCCTAACCCTAATTGATCCCCATTCCTAACCTTTTAATTTAATACTAAATTTAACTTTGATTGTAATCCTATTTGAACCCTAACTATAACCCTAACCCCAAGCTTTATCATAAAACCATCACCCCAACCCTAATTGAACTCTAATGAACAATAACAATTTTTAACCCTAGTCATAACACTAATTGGATCATAGTTGTAACCCTAACTCAACCTTAATTAAGCCCTAATTCCACCCAAACCCAAACCTTATCGCTAATAGTAACTCTAATTAAACCCTATACTTGATCTTAACTATAGCCCTAATTGAACTCTAACCATAATTGAACCATAACTATAATTAAATTGTAACCCTATTTCCAACCATAACTTTAAACCTAAACCTTCATTGAAATGTAACTATAATTGAAGCTATCCCTAATCCTAGTCCAAAATCTTATCCTGATTGAACCATAAGTGTAATTAAACCCTATCAAAAACCCTAATTTAACCCATGTATTCAAATCTTTGTAAGGTTTAAATTTATTTATTTGATTTTTTTTAATTTATTGGAAACTTCGTGATCATTTCTTTAATTTATTTTTTATCTTTGATTTATTTATTTTATCTTTATGATTAAACATCTTTGATTTATTTCTTTAATCTTTTAATTTATTTATTTTTCTATCAATTCATTCATTTTATTTATCTATTTAATTTTTTAATTTATTTCTTATCTTTCATTTATTTATTTGATTTTTTAGTTTATTTATTTCTATCTTTGATTTAATTATTTGATCTTTTAATTAATTTATTTTTTAATCTTTGATTTATTTATTTGACTTTTTAATTAAATATTTTCAAATCTTTGTGATTTATCTTTGATTTCTTTTTGTGACCAAATCTCTTTGATTTGATTAAATTTTGTTTCATCAAATCTCTATGTTTTGATTAAATTTTGTTTCATCAAATCTCTATGTTTTGATTAAATTTTGTTTCATCAAATCTCTATGTTTTTTTTTTTCATCAAATCTTTTTGTTTTTTTTGTTAGTTCAAATGTCTTTTGATTTTGATATTTTATTTGAGCAAATCTCTTTGATTTTGAATTTTTTAAATCAAATCTCTTTTATTTTATTTTTTCATTTATGTGATTATTTATTTGATCTTTTCATGATTTGTTTGTGAGCAAATCTTCTATTTTTTGATTTATTTGTTTTCATAAGATTTCACATCAAGAGTGCAAGAAATGCATGAAACAATTGTTGATGACAATCCTAACAAATTAAAAATAAATGAATTGATTGAAAATAACAATCAAAACAAGAATTAAATAAAATCATTTTTTTTCAATAAATAAAATAATTCAAAACTAATATATCTTCACTTTTTCTCATAGTTATCAATACTCTTCATTTAAAAAATATAATGCTATATAATTACCATTCAACCAAATATAGAAACTAAACTTGGAAACATTAACAGGTATATTGTACAATATCATCATTCTTCAATCACCAAGGCCATCCCTCTAGTTACAATCTTACCCTCTAGCTGATATAAAACTGGAAAAAAATGGTGAACAACCTTTAGCTTATTGGTGAAGCTGATGAATCACAAATGACACCAAACCAAAAAAAGACCAAAATCCTACCTGAACAAATTCCATGTCATAAAAAACACTTCAAACTCAAACCTTTTAACTCTTAATCAAAAAACAATTAAAAAACAAAAAAAAAACACTATCCCTAATCCTCCCTGAAACAAATTCCACACCATAAAAACACTTCAAATTCAAACCTCTTAACTCTCAAATTCAAACCTTTTAACTCTTAATCAAAAAACAATTAAAAAAAAAAAAAAACACTATCCCTAATCCTCCCTGAAACAAATTCCACACCATAAAAACACTTCAAATTCAAACCTCTTAACTCTTAATTAAAAAACAATTAAAACTAGCAGTTGCACAATATTCAATGAGCAACATAATAGCGGATAGGCACAAACCAATTTTGTTTTCCCATAAATTTCCTCCCGCCCATGTAGACATCAGACTGGAGGAGATCTCTCCTTATCACTCCCTCTTTCTATTTCTCTTTGCTTATCTCTCCTCTCCGTATTTCTCTCCCCCTCTCCCTCCCTCTCTATTTATTTATAAATATATCTCTCTCACTCATATACACACACTCCCTCTTTCTCCTTCTCTACCTCTTTCTCTATCTCTCTATCTTTTTGCCTATGTATATCTCTTTCTATTACTTATCTCTATCACCTTCTTTCTCCCTAACTCTTTCCCCCTCTATCTCTATCTCCCTATCTCTTGCCCCCCTCTCTATCTATATCTCATTATGTCTACCTCTATCTCTCACTCATCTCTCTATATGTTTCTATCTATATCTTTCTTTATCTGTCTCCCTATCTTTCTCCCTATACATATATATCATTTCCCTCTCCCCCCTTCTTCTCTCTCTATCTTATTTATTCCATCTCTCCCTCCATCTCTTCTACTCTGTATCTTTATCTTTATTTCTCACTCAATCTTCTTCTCACTCATCTCTCTATCTCTTTCTACCCATATCCTTCTTTAGGTATATCTCTCTATCTCTCTATCTCCCTATCTCTTTATCTCTTTTCCTATCCCTCTCGATCTCTCTATATCACCCTCTTGCCCCCTCTTCTTCTCTATCCCTCTCTACACATATCTCCCTCTTCCCCATATTCTCTCTCTCACTTTCTCTCTCCCTCCCTCTCTCTATCTCTCTCCCATCTCTCCTCCTCTTGCTCCCTCCCTATCCCCCTATTCATCTATTTATATCAACCTCCCTCTCCCTTTATCTTTGCATATATTTCTATATCTATTTCTCTGTCTCTCTCTATCTCTCTCTCCCCCCCATATTTCTATCTCCGTCTCCATCTCTATTTGTCTTTCTCTACTTCTCTCTATTTTTCTCCCTTTTTCTCTTGTTCTCTCTCCCTCTCCCCCTCTATCTATATCTCCTTATATCTCTATCTTTATATCATTCTATCTTGCCATATATCTCTATATCTCTATCTCTCCCTCTTCCTCTTCTTCTTTATCTCATTATCTCTTCCTTTCTATCCATCCCACTCTATCTCTCCCCTTTATCTCCCTATCTCTCTATCTTTATTTCTCCCTCTATCTCTCTCTATATCTAATCTATTTGCCTCCCATGTCCTTTCTCATTCTATATTCATCTCTAGCTCTATCTATTTTTCTCTCTTCCTCTCTCACTCTATATTCATCTCTACCTATATATTCCTCTCTTCCCCTCCATCTCTAGAAATGTCCCCCTCTCTCTACCCATCCATCTCTCTCCCTATATCTCCCCCTCCCTCTTCATAGACCTTCATTTTCTTCTTGATTGAAAGATTTTCTTTCACTTATTTCTAGAGACCTTTGTTACACAATATTATTTTATGAATGGCCAACCAATTGAACTCATGTAATACACAAATTTATGCAAAAAATAGGCTTAAAGTTTCCCTACTTGACATTCCACACCTCTTCGGTGTACCCATTGCACACCAAACTGCAATTGCTAATATTTATAAGTATAAAACTCAAAAATTAAAAAAATCCTTTAAAAAACTCAATCTTTTTTTTAAAGAACCACACAAAAATCGTTTTAAAATATAAAGTAAATAAAATATATGAATAACAAAGAGAAGATTAATAATTATAAAAGTAAAAAATAAAATTGTAAAATAATGAATAACAATGATTATTTCTAAAACTTACAAAATCTTAAATTTACTATTATAATTAAAATAGCTTCTTAAATTGATATTTACAAATTAAAAAATATTCTTAAAATTACTATTACAAATTAAAAATAAATTTTTAGATTAATATATTAAAAGTTAAATTACATTCAAATTTTAAAAATTAAAAATATTGTTAAAAAATAAAAGTCATGTAATAATTTTAAAATATAATAATTTTTAAAAATTAACTCTTTTAACATAAAACAATTTTTAATTTTTAAAAAATTACTAATAATTTAAAGTTCTAAATATGAATTATTAAAAATAACAAATCAAACAATATAGTCTAATTAAAAATAAATTAATTATAAAATGCAATATATATATATATTTTTTAAAAGGATCACACCATCCAGGGCTTCCCTTGTCAAGAGGCGACGGAAAACCCTTATTTCAACGTTACTTTTGATTTTATATTAAGAAACAAAAGCAGTGTGAATTCTTTTCTACGTTACTTTTGACTGGACCCAAAGCGAAGCCATTAATTTCAATGAATGAAAGCTCCAGGTTACATTTTAGCTGGAAAATAAAAACGAAAAAAGTCTTGGCGTACACCAGTCATCACAAGATTCCTTGTGCCATCGTATACCATCGACGCTGCTCCATCGGCATACGACGCCGGAAGTTGTGCGATTACGTGGGGAACCCCATGGGATCTCCCCCGCGGCGTCAGACTGGGGGAAATTCTGGTGGGGTTCCCCCACGTAAATAGCCTATCGGCTAATAAAAGAAAAAACACTATCCCTAAAATAATTGGAATTAACAAATTTGACGTCACACGTTCCTATACCCGTTCTTTTAACTGAGCAATTTTTTTTCTCTTTTTAAAGAAATGTATTTATCCTCAATCATACGATGCTATTCCTTTTCAGCAAGGATCTATTCTAAAAATAATATCGATAATTATCCTCTTCCTAAGTATTTCATGCATTTGATGTCTCAATCGCTTCTTTCCGAAGAAAGATCTATTCCTTTCCCCATTATATTTACTGGAGACTTCTTTATTGCCTTCAAACTAATGTACACAGTTTGTCTACCGAATCAAACTATTCATACATAATATTCTGGTGGGTTTTACTAGGAATCATGGCTTTCATAATGGTCTTGGGATTTTGCCTGTACAGAGTGTAGTTAAATTACATATCTCTTAATTTAGGATAAAATAAACATTGACTATTAAAGATTTTAGATTTTCAGTCACAAATAATATTATATATCTCACAACACTGTAAAGTACCTGCATGTATATTCCATTGAAAACTTTTATATGCACTTGGTTTCTATTGGAAGGGTTTCTTATGATCTCGAATGTTTACCATTATAAAATCTACATTAAAAAATTACCCACTACAAATCTATGCCAGAAAAATATTGGCTAACATTACCCACAGTTGGGTGATATTAATCTGAGTGCATGTGAAATGCTCTTGTAATCATGTATGGGAAAATGTGGAAGCATAGACAAGGCAGCTGATCTGTTTCACAGGATACCTCAAAGACATATGGTCTCATTGAATGCTATGATTGCTGGTTATACAAAAAATACGTTTGTTCAAAAGGATACAGAAAATTTCAACCAAATGCAACCAATGAATGCTATGATTGCTGGTTATACAAAAAATACGTTTGTTCAAAAGGATACAGAAAATTTCAACCAAATGCAACTGGCTGGTGTAAAGGCACAGACCGCAACCTTTGCCAGCATCCTTATAGTCTTTGCAAAAATGGGAGCTTTGGAACGACCAGTTTTAGGTGAAAAAGTTCCAAAACAAGATTGAGCATTCCCCTCACTTGCGATAACAGACGTAGACAGCATGCGACATGTGGAAGCGTAGACAAAGCATAGGGACTCCTGAAATGCCATGATTGCATAATATAAACAGAAAACCTTTGTACCTCGCCTTGGACTTTCTTCATCCCACAGACAATTTTACCCACTGCAATATAGAGAAAAAACAAACAACAGCTTAAACACTTGAATAAAGAATAACAGATTGGGAGGAAATGAAGGAGGTTAACCAAGAAATCTAAATCACGGCATAAAAAATCAGAATCTAACATGCGATAGCAGTGTGTAAAATCAGAAGCTCTACCTTAGTTCGCTTTGAACCTTAAAAAGCAGTAAACAAATCAGTACATCTGAATCTTACGTTTCCTGTATTTACATAGCTAGTATACATATAGCAAAATCTTTCCCAGATTAACTATTACCAAAAAAAATTAACAAATTTAACAAAGAAACAAGATTTTTTTTTTGCATTGACCCAAATTGTCACAATTTCACAATTTTTGCTCTGGCTCCATTTTCAATATTCATTTTCTTGAGGCTCTCCTATTTTCATTGTCCCGGAACAGCAACAGGCAACATTTTCAAACCCGGGACTTTAAAATCTACAAATAAGCTGCCGAGCGCACAAAATTCCTTTCCTCTTCATTCAAATGCCTCATTTTGAAACAAAACATAAAGATTTTTAACCTTCTCAGACAAAAAGAAAAGGCTAACAACAAAGCCTCCAATAAATATACAAATCAGCGAAGGAGAAGGCATATAGCAAGTATATTATCTGATTATAAAATATTTGCATACAAATTTAAAACATAAAGCAATGCAAATGAAAAAAGTTGCCATCAAATTGACAAAAAACACTACAAATGGAAATAGGATGTTCTCTTCCAATTGTCAAATCAATATTTATCTGCTTTTATGTGATAAGTGAGATTTTGGAGGTTGTTACCTAATATTTTGGATGCTTACCACTAAACGAGACCTCAAACTTGTTTTCCGACAACTCAACAATGGTTTGTAGGTGCGAGACATGTTTTAGACTCAAATCCCATACTATACATGTAGCCTATCAACTAATAATCTAGACTTGAATTTGGAATTGCTATGGATATATTCACAGTTTATATGTGGGTGTTGAAATGCACATAGCTTATGTATGTGGTTGTCAAGAGATACATAGTTTGACATAGTTTGGAATTTATATTTTGTCTATGTTTTCCTTTGTCATGGGTTTGATATAGGAATCAACATACATATTATTGCTTTGCTTCTCATGTCCATTTTCAGGTAATTATGAGGGGCAGTTGCACTACATCTATAAATTCATCTATCCTTTTAGATGATGAATTTTTCCATTTTCAAATAATTATCAAGGGAAGTTCTACATCTATAAAATCCATTTTATAATGAATTTTATATAAAATTAATGATTAAAATATTATATAAAATCATTAATAAAATTATTCAATAATTATCTAACTTTAAACAAAAATTAAAACCTTTTAATTTTGTAGACACTGAATAATGTCCCAAGTGTATGAATGCCATTTTTCATATCAATTCTTACATAATGAAATAATTTTAATTATTTGATTATCCCTTAAGTCATATTCTCCTAGTAATTAAATAATTCTTAATTATTTAATTAATTCATTTTCTCCTTATTTTTGATTAATTAAATAAATTTATTTATTTACGTCCCTAACTAATTCTCTTTTCCTCTATAATTAAATAAATTCTAATTTTATTTAATTATTTTCCATTTTTCTACTATAACTAAATAATTATTTTAATTATTCATTAGCTTTTTCTTCTATAATTAAATAAATTTTATTTATGTAATTATTTTCTACCTTTCCCTCCACTATTAAATAATTATTTTAATTGTTTAATATTTTGACCCTTTCCTACACTTTTAATTAAAAGTCAACTTATCACATGTCTTCTATAATTAAATAATGTTTTAATTATTTAATTATTAACTTTCTCTTATAAATTAAATAATTTTATAATTATTTAATTTTCTCCAACAACCTCTTTTTCTTTTCCAATCTTATCTTCCATGTCAATCTTATTTTTTCTTGTCTCATTCATTTTCAACCCTTGATTGAATTATCTCATAATTCAATCTTAGCCATTCATTTTGTGTCTTTGCCCTAATTTAACCCTAACCCTATTTCATACTACATCTTTCAATCTTGGCTATTGATTGACATGTCTTATTGACTTTTAATCCTAACCCTTCATTCCAATTTGATTTTCTATAAAAAAAACACCTATCATTGTCATTTCAACATCTACATGAACATCTTCTAAGCTAATGCCATGTTGCTGCATTATGAGCAACCACATTCAAATATTCAACAACTTCAACATATTACATTCAATCTTTTGATGTTTGCATTCCATTTGGTTTGATTTAAATTATGTTTTATGCATATTTCTATTTCTATCCATTTTACATTTTGGTCAACCTAATGTGAACCCTTCCTTCTAACCCTTGTTCTTTTGAGTTATCATGAGTTTGATTTTGCAGGTCAAAGGTTTTTTCTAAAGAGGGCTTGAAGATCAAGTTTTTGTAGGAGTCTCCAATAAAAAAAATAGCCTCAAGGAGGCCAAGAGACGAATTTGTTCAATATATTTTTGATATATATAATTGGATATATTTTGCTTACTGTAAATTTTTTGAATTTTTTTAAACCTTCAAACCTTCATATGAAAATCTATGTGTTAATTTTTTTTTGCAGATTAAAAAATATATCTGAATGTTGGTGTGCATTAATCTCTATTTGAATATACATAGTCATAGGCAGATAATTTTTGTATTATATACGGGTTAATATCTTTTTTGCAGATTAAAAAAAAAATCTCTAATGTTGTTGTGCATTAATCTCTATTTGAATATGCATAGTTACATAATTTTTGCATTATATACATATTTACAAATATATATAGACATATATTTTCTTTTTATAAACTCACACAACATAAAATATCTCTAATGTTGTTGTGCATTAATCTCTATTTGAATATACATAGTCACATAATTTTTGCATTATATACAAATTTATAAATATATATAGTTATATATTTTCTTTTTATAAATGCACACAACATAAGCACAAGTCAATATATACATGAATAACCAGTTGCATTTTTTAAACCCTAAAACCTTTGCTCTCTTCTTTCTTTGTATATCATTAAAATAGTAGTTTTACTAAAACATGCATAATTTTTGTGTAACAGGTTAGGTTTTTGAAATTCAAAAAGCGTCGGAAAGCTGGTTTGGAGCTCTTCACAGTGGTACAAATGTATTTTCCAGATTCTACTCCAAAAATTAGGTGCATTTAGTCCATGTCACCCTTTCTTTTCAACTTCAAATGCTCATATCTTTGTCATACAAAATCATTTTTAAAAATTAAAAAAAAAAAAAAAAAAAACTTATCAAAAAATCATAAGGAATTCTCTTTCACAATCAAATTTTGATTTATACGTTTTTTTGGCATGTTTTCCACACAATTGAAATCAAACTTAAAATTTGAACAAAAAAATTAAATAAAAAGGATGGAACTATAGAATAATGCTTTTCTCTTGTCCCAATTTCTATTAGAGCACCTAATTGATAATTTTTGTATACCAGAAGGTGGATTTTTGATTTTCCTTTTAGCAATTTCATAGAATGAAATGCATTAAAATAACTTTGATATGGTTGTAGCATTGCCTAAATGTTAAAGAATGCACTACTAGTGTAATTTGTTGGCACATTATAGTACAGTTTCACCCTCAATCATAATTTTATTGTGTAATTTAAACCTCCAACAAGTTTAATGAAATTTCATCCATTATGACTTCCACTATTTCACATTTTTTTAGTTTCATCAAGAAAATTTGAACAAAAATTTAAATAAAAAAGGTGTAACCAAAGAAATAATGAGTTTCTCTTGTCTCAATATCTATTATTAGAACACCTAATTGATAATTTTTGTACCCAAGAGGTGGATTTGTGATTCTCCTATTAGCAATTTGATGGAATGAAATACATTAAAATAACTCTGATATGATTGTAGCATTGCCTAAATGTTAAAGAATGTTACTAGTATAATTTTCTGGCATGTTGCAGCAAAGTTTCACATTTAATCATAACTTGTTTACATGCAATTTAAACATCATCATAAAGCTTACTAATAAAAGA
Source organism: Sequoia sempervirens (assembly GCA_007258455.2). Lineage (NCBI taxonomy): Eukaryota > Viridiplantae > Streptophyta > Pinopsida > Cupressales > Cupressaceae > Sequoia > Sequoia sempervirens. The sequence goes on from VDFB02281492.1 coordinate 929,885,333, forward strand.
GTAAAGAATATTATAATATCTGAACATGAAAACCCAAACCTTCAATAATTTTATTTTTTTTAATAAAGCAACCAGAATTACATATCAGAATTGCATAAGATAACAGTTATAAGCCAAAGCAAAAAAACAAAGTAATTAATACTTTCTAAAATTAGATGAGGGAAGAAGATTAATTTATGCATGTTCAAATTCTTTTCTTCTAGTTCTTATTTTACGTAAGGTTTTTATTGCATTGCTCTGTTCTTCTCATCTACAACCCTTGTAAAATAAGATACTTTGCAGTGGACAATCCTCATATGCCACAATAATTATAAAAATCTATAACTAATATATATATAAAATATGCATTAATATATATAAAAATCTGCATTAATATATATAAAAATAAAAATCTACAGTAATATATATAAAAACTCTGCATTAATATATAGGAAAATCTGTATTAATATATATAAAAACCTGCATTAATATATATAAAATCTGCATTAATATCATGGGCTTTAATGCAAAAGGCTGATCAGATAGATTTTTGGCATAATACATGCTTTGAAATTAATTAATCATTTAGAAAAACAAACTTATGAAACGCATGTATTTTCAATTCTATGAAGTTACATTAGAAGCATTTCCCTAAAAACATATACTCTAATATTAAAGTTGCTTGCTTTGAGATGCTTGTGTGATAATAACATATATTCTAACTTTTAACAACTCATTTGCTTTTAAACCAGTAGAATTGATGAACATGAAGTGAGAAATATGAGTGGAAATGCTGCTAAAATATTTAGAAAAGTTTATCAAAACCCAATAAAAAACACTAAAACGACTTTTGCTTATTAGAAAGCTAATTCTCAAACCCATAATGGTCCTCAGGCAGCCACTGCTACAACAGTTACTACAAGGAATAGTAATAATAGTTTGTAATGCCTCAAGTGTCAAATTGTTTTAAAATGTAATTGATGGCTATGTGCTGGAAAAAAACTTTGATGAATATGTTTTGAATATTCTTGAGCAAAAAAACCAGAAGCAGCAAAACCCAAGAGGGGAGGTGGCAAGAAGGGAGCTATCAGAACAGAATGCTCCTAACTGATGAGGGCAGAGCATTTCCACGGTGTCTGTGGTCCCTTAACAACAACAGTTACAATAATGACTAAAAAAAGGCATTCCAATATTAATCGAAACTATGGCTAAAAAAAGCTAATGAACTTCTAGATAGGCACAATGTAATTGCAGACATTACATTATTGAGAGCATGTTGATAATCAGTATAGTAGTATGGTCCAATAGTTACTCTGACCTACCATAATCATCTATTTTCAATAATTATTACAATGGTAGACAAAAAGAATTTAGTCTTTTTTTAAAATTATAGCTACTTTCTCAGTATTTTATAGGGTATTATAGTGAGTTGGAGCAGTAGAATGAGAAATCGAATTGAGAGACCTAGAGGAAGTTGGGCGGCCTCACAGGGACATTCACAACCAAATAAATATATTAATTTATTTAATTTAATTAATAATATATATATATATATATATAAATAATAGTTATTTAATAATTTAAAAATATATATTTTCTATGTTTTAGTTTATGGTAATGACATTTGATTAGTCTTTTCCATGTAGATAGTATGATATTAGAAGGGGATATATATTTTTTAGATTGCAAGAATTGGGTAGCCCCTTTTACACCCCAAGTGATATTACCTATTTATTATTACCTTATTTGGTTAAATTGTTTGGATAAATGAATGTGTTTTATGGATCTTTACATGAATGTGTTTTATGAATCTTTATATGAATATGTTTTATGAATCTTGAATGGAAATATGAAGAATGAATGATTGATGCAATTTGATATTTTATAATGTTTCTAAATATGAAATGTATGATGCATATGATTATGTTGTGTTTGGCTAACTACGGGTATGATGTGCCAAGTTGAGTGCAGGAAAAAGTTCGATCCTCCAGAAGAGAGGGGAAGCATCACTAAGGACAAGAACTTGGTCTGGTAACCCTTAATGAGCCTAACTAAGCATTCACACACTCATGTCCTATTTGGTCATAGAGAGTCAAGTTAGTTTTGGGAAAAGGTAAGTAATCTTTGTTGTGAATGTTGTCATTGAGAATTGTGACTAGTGTTGATGTCATGTGTCAGTATTTCCTTGTATGCTTAATGTGGTATTGATGAGATATATGCATAGGATGCATATATATGTATATGTGTACATGTCTATGGTAGACTCATATGTATGAGAGAATATGTACATGAGTATATGTAGGTAGATGTACCTACGCATGCTCACATATGGATCACCCATATCCATGGGAATATTGATTGGGCTAAACTGACATATATATATATGCATCCCATGTATGGTTGTCGATCAATGGGATTGTATGTATGAGTGTTTTATAAAGATGTTGAAATAGAATTGTGTATATATGTATATGTGGTATATGTGTGTGTGTGTGTGTGTGTGTGTGTGTGTGTGTGTGTGTGTGTGTGTGTGTGTGTGTGTGTGTGTGATCATTTAAAATTTAAAAAAGAAGAAAGGGTGAATTTGAATGAATTTACCCAATTTTGGGTGCAATGTCTAAAAAAATCATGATTCCTTGTAAAGAGATCTGAACCACATTTTCAACACCTTTTGAATTTTGAAAATTTGATATGTTATAAAAAGAAGTTAATAAATCAAATGCACCATTTCATCAATAAAATGTGCCATATTATGGATCAAATGCATCAATCTATTGTCAAATGTGTCGATGTGTTGTTAGATGTGTCATTGCGCTATCAAACACATCATTGTGCTATCAGATGTGTGGAGACATCAAACATAAGCGTCAATCTGATGATAAATGTGTGGGACAACAAACAAAATTGTCAATCTAACCTATAAACCTTAGAAAATAAATTATTTCAAAATTTCTTTATAAGAATAAGGGATGTGGATCCCACTGATAGTGCTAAAATGTGGATGTATAAAAATGTGAATCATAAATAACAATGCAAATCTCTCATCTTCAGATGAAGCTCAAAATTTTGACTTAGAATATAGATTTTAGATAACAAGCAAAGTCATCATGGCTAAGATATTGATTTGCTCCATTGTTAGTTGTTCTTCAAAGTTATAAACTATGAAAGAACAATAATGATATGATGCAATGATAATGATAAATGCTTAAAGATAAATGATGTCTATGCTTGATAAATTACAATGATAATTCTTGAATGCTTGAATGTTTGATAACACTTGAAAATACTTGATAATGCTTGAAGTGCTATAGTGATTTTGATAACAAGAGTGCTAGGGGATTTAAATGAATTGAAAGCTTGTTATTATATTTTTCACTTAACACTTGATCAATGGTGGAGATTGATTTGCAAGATCAATGGATAGGAAAATTCCAGATAGGGTGACACCCAAATTTTGAATTTTGAAGTGATAGCTTGAAGAAATAAATAAATTTTAATTTATTTATTTTAGAAGAAAATATTTAATTTATTTAAAAGAGGAGTGTTAACTAATTAAATAATTTTAAAAAAATATTTAATTATAGAGGAAAATATTTAATTTATATAAATTATTTTTAATTTATTTGAAAGAGGAGTGCTTGCTAATTAAATAAATTTTAAAAATTATTTAATTATAAAGGACCAAAGATAATTTTTAGTGTAATTTTAATTAATGTTGGAGAGAAAATGAATAATTAAAAACTATTTAGTTATTACAGATGAAAAGAGGAAAATGTTAGCTTAATTAAATAATTCAAAGTTATTTAATTAATAGACGGAAACAGTGATGAAATGATAAGATGAAAATCCAATAACCATTTTTTTGGTAAAAGGAAGAGGCCCATATATTATATTGTATAAAATAGAAAATTACAAATTGTTAGTTTGATAGTTCTGGCCTATGATCATTACAAAACTTGTCAAGAAGGAACACCGACATAAACTAAAGATAAGACCCTATTTTCTTACATATTTGTTCTAATATGTACAACCAAAATGCTTATCTTGATTTTCTATGAAGATAAAAGTGTACTAAATTCCTCTATATTACAATCTACAACCAAGTTCCCATCTCACCATTCTTGAGAATTAGCATCTCTATTTACATGCTTAGTAAATAGGGGTAATGGATGCACATTTTCATTGTGATGTATGTGGTGAGAAAGTAGAAAGGAAATAGCAAAAAAAAATGTCTTTAATTTTGTTAACCAACTCCATGCCAATTTCATTTTCATTTTGATTCAAAACCCTATAAATATTTCTTGTGTAGTTCATCTCCAAAGCCTATTTTATGGCATCGTATACTACTACAAATTCCCTCATGTGTTTCAGGTAACACCTTGGAAAAATCCCACCAACAAAGCCCTTTCCCTTGTCGAAATCATACAATTGAACATTATACATAACAAGGCATGATCCTCCAAAAATTATTGGCGGACTACTTCATTCACAATTACCTCAAGAGAATCAAACAACTAAACCAAATCCAAGGTGTTTGAAACAAACACATAAAATAATTGGGAAGGAAATATCAATCGAGGAGCTCATAGACAACAAATTTCTTCCCTAATTATGGTTTGTAAGCATTCCACCATGCTCATACATTAGAAATTGAAGACCTACACCAACTCTTAATTTGATAGATATCTCAGGAATGGCCTCTCCCAACTTTCACCCATAAAGGAACCCTAAAATTATTTGGTTGATACACCATGAGAAGGGTACAAAAGAGGCCACACCACTCCGCCAAGCTACAACACCCACCACCCTATTCTAGAGAATACTCACCACCCTATTCTGGAAAGCATGATGAATGTAAAATGTTTTAAAATGAATTGTATGAACAACCCCTCTTAGTTACCCCTACCTTGCTTGCCAATGAATGAGGTACTGATGGGTGTAAATGTAGTAATGATGAAAGTCATTTCAATGCATGCCACTTAATATTTGGCACACTCAGGACAACTTTAACATGCTTTGAGAAATACAAATAATAATTAAGGTGAAAGGCTCCGACTCACAACAATAATTCGCACCTGCAAAAAAAAAAGTTAGCTTTACAAAGAATTGCACCATATGTGTTACATGATGTAGGACACAACAAACCTACATCGTGCCCTATCACCAAGTTGTATTTGGTAATTTCTTTGTTGAAGATAACAATGTATCGAAACACCTATGACTTGATGCTTTCTAAGGCATCCATTCAAGAATTATGTCTGCTACACTTTCAACTTTGAGAGGAGTTCGACTTACACACCCCTTTTTGGACCTCATACTATGTAGCAATGTTTTAATTATTAATCTGCAAATTTACTAAGGGCCTCATATATGCTAGAACACACCAACTTAACAAACCATCATAGAGCCTTCACAAGAGATTATGTCTACCACCTTCTCATGAAGTTTGAAAAATTTATTATCATAGACTATTTCTACTTCTTTCTGATCACATCCCCTATTTTCCAAGAAATTAGCCAACTTTTTTCCCTCCCTGTAAGTGTGTATGATGTGAAAAGCTTCAAAATTAGTCATTAGAACCCAAACTTGTTGGAGAATATATTCTAGTTTCCAGTTTTGCACCCTTCTTTCTTTACATGCATTCACTATCACAAGTGAATGACCTTCTATCTAAAATTTTATGATTTTAAGTTTTATTGTCATTTTTAAGCCATGAAGAAGATCTTGGGCCTCTATTGCATTATTTGTGCCATAAGGTAGTCAAATTGATTTGGTACCAATAAGTGTGCCATTGGAATCTCAAATAGCTATCCTTGCACTTGATATACTAAGGTTACCCCTAGATGGCCCATCAAAATTCAATTTGATGCATCCTGTTGGAGGTGGTATCCATGATATCTTACTCCTATCTAATCTTTGTTTTGCAAACTGGTGTAAACTTCCTTTGAAAGGAAGGGAAAGGAAATTCTAGTGCTTAATTAAACTTGCAACCCAATCAGTAAAGATAAAACCTATATTTTTGGTTTTCTATACATAAGCATTTGTTACTTTATATATAGAATTCTCAATATTTACCAAAATATGTTCTATGTTTGTTTCTTCTTTTCTAAAAATACATTTATTTCTCTCCACCATATGTTCTAGATTACTATTGTTGGCACCACTCACCAAATGCATGCAAAAAAGGGATGTTTTATATAACACAACGCAACTTGAAAACAACTCTCAAAGATTATTTGGTAGGTGAGAGAACCAACTTAGTTTACCTTGAATTAAAGACCGACAAGTTTGTGCAAGGGAACATTGAACAAAAAGATGGTTTACATCTTCAAATGCTTCCTCACATAATACACATTTGAAAGGTGTTGAGATCCCAATCTAGGATATTATGTCACTTGTTAAAATCTTATATTATAATGCTAACCATGCAAAACAACTTTCTATGGGGAGCACCATTGCATTCCAACAAAATGGAAATGCTTTCAAGATTCTATATGTTCACCATTATTGATAATTTCCTTATAGCCTTGCTTGACTGAATAGCCACCTATTTTATATAGAGCCCATATTATTCTATTTGAAACATCTGACTTAAACACAATCCTATCTTTTAAAATATTTTCAAAATTACTTTTTTGAAAAATTAGAAAATTCTTTCCAGATATCTTTTCCCAATAAATCATCTACACTCTAAAAATAGTACTTCACTTTAGTACCCCAATTTGAAACTAAAATGTTCTTTGTTATTTGAAAATCTTGATTAGAATTTAATGGTGGATGTCTATTCCAAGAATCCTTCTAAAATAAGGCTTCTTCCCCATTATGAATCTCCCAGGTTAGGTATGGAATGATCAGTTTTTTGCAAGCTATTAAAAAATTCCACAATGTTGATCCTAATGGAGGATTTAATATTGTAAAAATCTTGATTGGAGATATGCTATCTAGATATTTTTCCTGCATGATTTTACACCATTTTGAGTGTGGCTACAATAGTGAATATTTTAATTGTACTTAGGGTGATGTATTTAAAGACTACCCTAATTCAAAAAAAGAATCATATTGAATTGAAAAATGTTAAGAAAAGGTGTCTCAACCTTGTATTTCCAATGTTGGTATTTATTGATTTTATTTCCTCACTTGAGAAGTGGGGCATCTATTATGAAATAACTTGCACAATAGAAGAATATGATATAAAATATGCTGCAAATACTTGATAATAACTGAGAATAACAAGCCACTTCGAGGGGGAAAACCTCCAAATATCTCTAATGAGAACACACTTCACAACTTTATGATGAAATAAGACTCACAACCTCCTATATATACCTATTTATGCCAAGGATATCACCTAGGCCGACTTAGACACACCTATATAAGACTTAGGCTGACCTGAACAACTAAATAACAATATACTAATTATAATATGACTTAATAGAGAGTTAAGATAGCCAGAAGCCGACTATTCATTTAACCCAATGTACACTAATATTAAGGGCATAACATGCCCCTCTTCTCCAAAGAAGCATTGTCCTCAATGCTAATCAAGTTTGGATACTTTTGAATGAACTCCTCGTCCTCCCATGTGGCATCTTCAATTGGTAAATTCTTCCATTGGATGAGGTACTCAGTGAGAGTTCTATTCCTCAGCTTCTTTGTGTGTGTTTGATGAGTGCACTCTGGTTCCAAAATGATTCTTCCTTCTTCATCAAGATCTGGTAGTGTTGTTTGAGTGGGAATATTATGCCCAATGACCTTCTTCAAATAGGAAACATTAAAAATTGGATGTATCTTGGTTGTTGGTGGCAACTCAAGCTTGTAGGCAACACTACCAATCTTTTGCATGATTTGGTATGGACCATAATACCTTGGAGACAACTTATTATTCCTTTTTTGTTGATTTAGTGAGATTTGCTTATAAGGCTGCAATCTCAAGAAGACCCAATCCCCAACTTCAAAACCTCTTTCACTACGATGTTGGTTTGCCTGTTGTTTCTTTCAATTTTGTGCCATGGCTAAATTATCCTTGAGTCCTGAAAGTACTTGTTGTTGATGAAGCAAGTGGTCTTCTACTACCTGAACTCTTGGGGACACCTTTATTGATGATGTGATGGAAGGAGGATGATATCCATAAAGTTCCAAAAATGGAGACATTTTTTATGAGCTATGAAAAGAAGTGTTATACCACCATTCTGCAAGTGGTAGCCAATCTACCCACTGAGACTATTTCTCTGAAGTGAAACAACACAGATATCCTTCCAAACACTTATTAACAACCTCAGTTTTCCCATCTAATTGAGGGTGGTATGAAGAGCTATGAGCCAATTGAGTACCCAAACATGAGAATAAATCTTTCCAAAAGTGACTAGTGAAGATAGGATCACGATCACTAACAATAACCTTAGGTGTACCATGTAGCTTTTGGATATTCTCCAAAAAATATTTTTCCACTACACTTCCTGTAAAAGGATGTGCTAATGCAATGAAATGTGCATATTTGGTGAGCCAATCAACTACCACCATGATGACATTATGACCTTTGGATTTGGGAAGCCCTGTGATGAAGTCCATGGATACCTCTTCCCAATGCTTGCTAGGAATAGATAAGGGTTGCAAGAGACCTGGTGTCTTAATTGTCTCCCCTTTATGCCTTTGACAAACCAAACATTCAGCCACAAATTTTTGAACATCGCCCTTTAGCCCTTCCGAAAAAAAAATCTTGCTTGAATCGATGATATGTCTTCAAAAATATTGAATGACCACCCACTGGAGACTCATGCTACTATGTGAGAATCTTGTTTTTAAGAGTGGAATTCTTGTAGAGATACAAATGCTCTTTATACCAAAGAGTATCTCCCTTCCAACAAAACTTATCTGAACTAATAGGATCACATTTTAGTTGTTTGATGAGATTACTTGTTGCAACATCATTTTTCCACTCTGCTTTGGCTTCCTCTACCCAATTTGATTGTAATATTGAAAGGGCACACAATAAGGCTTCATCTTTTTCATCCTTCCTTGAAAGTGCATCTGCAACAATATTTTCTTTCCCTTTCTTATATAAAATCTCAAAGTCATATCCTAACATCTTAGTGACCCATTTTTGTTGCAGCTCTTCAGAAGATAGTCTTTGTTCCAAAAAATATTTTAGGCTATCATGATCTGTCTTAACCTTGAAGTGTCTACCCAATAGATAAGGCCTCCATTGTTTACCTTTTAATTGATGACTCTCAAAATCAATTGGTCGACCTTCTTGCATGATCACTTCTCCTATCCCATTTCCAGAAGCATCACATTCCACAATGAATTCCTTGGTGAAGTCAGGAGTGGCAAGCACTGGATTTGTACACATAGCCTCCTTCAATCTCTCAAATGGTGTATTTCGTTCTAATGAAAAGAATCCTTCTTCAATAGAGTGGTAAGAGGTGCTACTATAAGACCATAATTCTTCACAAATCTTATATAGTACCCTGTCAATCCCAAGAAACCTCTCAGATTCTTAAGGGTTTTTGGAATAGGCCATTCCATGATAGCCGTAATTTTGTTAGGGTCCACCTTTACTCCTTCATGTGAAACTATGTGTCCCAAATACTCCACCTCTGTAAGACCAAAAGCACACTTGGATGGCTTAGCATAGAGTTTATGATCTTCAAGTATTTGTAATGCTTGGTCCACATATTGCAAATGCCTTCCCAAGTCTTGCTATAAATCAATATATCATCAAAGAATACTAACACAAACTTTCTCAAGAACTTCTTAAAAATGGAATTCATCAAACTTTGGAATGTATACGGTGCATTGGTAAGACCAAATGGCATCACCAAAAATTCATAATGACTCTCATGAGTCCGAAATGCTATCTTACAAATATCTTCCTCCTTAATCCGAATTTGGTGATAACCAGATCTAAGATCTAACTTGGTAAAATACATAGCTCCATTCAATTCATCTAGCAAATCATCAATGACTGAAATTGGAAACTTATCTTTAATGGTGTACATGTTGAGAACTCTATAATTTGGGCACATGTGCCAAGTATCATCCTTCTTATGTACCATCACCACAGGTGAGGAGTGAGCACTTTGGCTATGCCTGATAATTCCTGCCTCTAGCATCTCTTCAACATTTTTTTCTATCTCACTCTTTTGTATTTGTGGATACCTGTAAGGCCTAATGTTTAGTGGTTGGCTCCCTAGGACTAACTATATGGCATGATCGTGATCCCTCTTAGGAGGAAGTCCTTTAGGCATATCTCCAAGAACAACTGAGTGACGATCAATTATAGCTTGCAAATATGGATAAGTAGGAGCGTTAGATTGAGAGACTTCTAATGAACATAGTTGGGCCACAAATCCATCCACTCCTTTCTTAAGCATATTTTGCATTTGATGAGAGCTTACCATTTGTGGGTATTTTTCCTTCAACCCCCTAGCTCTACTAACCTTCCTTCTGATTGAAATCTCATGAATAGTTCTTGGAAGTTCATCTCAATCGTTCCCAATGTAGTAAGCCATTGTACTCCCAAAACAATATCTGTTGCACCCATGGATATCGCATACATTGGGGTATCAAGTTGATAATCTCCCATGGATAATTTAATGCTATGACACTTCCCTAAAGAACTAACTGTACCACCATCTACAATCAAAACCTAAAACTCTGGAGCTGGATATATAAAATAATTTAGAAGAGTAGATAACCTTTTGTTGATGAAATTATGAGTACTACCTAAGTCGATCAACACTGTTACCTTCTGCTTCTTTAAGAACCCCACCACCTTGAGAGTTTGTGGAGCACTGAAACCTGAGAGTGCATGACAAGAAATGATTGGTTGAGAATCATGTGATTCCTCATTTGACTCCATTTCATCCTCTAGTATGGGTTCCTCCTCTTCTTCCTCACTTGGACCTTCAATATAGAACAATTTCTTTTCACTACATTTATGTCCTCGACTATATTTGCTATCACAATTGAAATGAAAACCTTTTTCTCTTTTCTCCTCAATTTTTTGTGGAGTCAACATAGTAGGTTGTGTTGAGTATCCTTTCTCTCTTGTCACATTAGCCCCTTGCTTCTTAGGAATCAAATACTTCTCCTCTACCCTACGTGCTAAGATAAAAGACTCATTTATGGAACTAGGGCTAAAAATGCATACCTCATGTTGAATGTGATCCTTGAGACCACCCAAGAATAATTCATTCAAGTTTTCCTCCGTAATTGTATCCACTCTTAAGAATAGATTTTGGAATTGTTGAATATAATCCTTAATTGATCCTATTTGTTGAAGTTTAGCTAGCTGGCTAAAGAAGGTTTTTGTCATGCTATTGCTATATTGTGCTTGGAGTTCCTCTATAAAAATTGACCATGAGACAGTGAGCCCCTTTTTCCTTTGATGAGTGCAAAGCCAACAATACCAAATGAATTGATCTGGATCTAGATATAGGGAATCCATTGTGGCCTTTTGTCCATTTGGGATTTGGTGTACTTCAAAAAAATTCTCCAGTTGGTTTATCCATGTTAGAGGATCCTTGCCATTGAACTTGCGCATATCCACCTTTGGAAATAAATTCCTAGATCCCATAGGAGTACTAAAGCTTATGTCAATGGTAGTTGACCTAGAATTTTCACCTTTGGTGCTTGAGAACTCCTTTCTTGGTTCAACCATGTAGGTGCTTAACATGTTTCGCATGTCTGATATATCTCCTCTTAGGTCACAAATATCCATCTTAATTGGGGAAATGTCTTCCTTGAACTTATTTATTTCCTCATTAGGATTAATATCCTCAATTGTTACCCCATCCTTATCAAGAGTCTTTCCCGAAGTGACAACATTCTTTTTACCCCTTGTTGCAGGCCCCGTCATGATGGAAACCACTAATTTTGAAATAAATCACACAAATGAAACTTAAATTCTCTGAAATTTTTACTATAATTTCCTTTAGTATTTATTTAAAAACCCAATAAAAATAAGACTCCAATTTAACAAGATGTGTGAGATATGTAGATTCCAAAAAAATAGTGTAGAAACCCTAATTCTGCTCCATATCTTCTAAAATCTGGAATGTATCTTATTCAATATGTTATTCAAAAACCCTTTAAAAATTAGAAAACAATTCTCTAAAATATGAAAGATATTCTCTTCCCAAAATTGCCTCCAAAATTGAGAAAAACTTTGCCTCTACGGTGCCAAGATCATGCTCTGATACCACTTGTTATGAAATAAATTGCACAATAGAAGAATATGATATAAAATATGTTTCGAATACTTGATAATAACTAATAATAACAAGCCACTTTGAGGGGAAAAACCTCCAAATATCTCTAATGAGAACACACTTCACAACTTTATGATGAAATAAGACTCACAACCTCCTATATATACCTATTTATGCCAATGATACGATCTAGGCCGACTTAGACACACCTATATAAGACTTAGGCCGACCTAAAACACTAAATAAAAATATTCTAATGATAATATGACTTAATAGAGAGTTAAGATAGCCATAAGCCGACTATTCATAACCTGATGTACACTAATATTAAGGGCGTAGCAGCATTGCACTTTAAGGTGGAACTATTTTCCATCTATCAAGGCATCTTATGATGTGTGTAAGAAGTTGTAAGAGACTCTTGTATGATTTTTACACCATAAGATAGTAGTTACTGATGATAAATTCTTAGGTTCGTAAGAGCTTTGATTATATGATAGTTACATTAAAATATTTTCCAACATCAAGAGGTATCTTTGAATGGGTTGAATATGGTAAAATGGGGCACCTAAATTAGGGAGTTACATGTGGAAATTTCTCCAATAGATTATGATAGTTATAATAGCATCTTCTAAAAATAGCCTATATTCGAGGACCATTTCAACTTGGTAATTAGAATTTGGGTCTTTATTTTGTCCCATGTGTTGGAAACTTGTAGCCTTTTAAAGTCAATTTCGACATAATCCAAAAGAGAAATCTATGCAACTAAGTATTTAGAATCCACATGCAAGAGAGTAGACAACATACCCATGAAAATATGACACAAGATATACCCTAGGAAAACCCTCAAGAGCACCATTGAAGCAACAAGCCCTCTCTAAACAATCCATGTGAACAAGCGTGCAACCACACATCATGTGGCATGCTTCAAACCCTCACAAATGCTAACAAGAGCTAACATGCAAAACTTGCATAACTAAACAAATACCCTTGCAGTTGCTTTTATAGAAGCAAGCTCCCACAAAACCACCAAGTGGTATTACACAAAACCATGTGACTAAAACCATGAGATTACAAAATCATTTACCCTTATTTAATATTGGGTACTTTATTTATTTATTTTCCATAATATAAATAATTACATTTTTAGCAACCTAACTTATGTCCCAATATTACATACAACATAAAGTGGCCCCAAGAAAAATTACATTAAATACATTATGCAAGGTGTAAAACACACCTTTTCCTAACATTATCCCACTTGTTGTATACATTGCATAAGGAGAACAAGTAACTTGAAAAAATGAATCAAAAGAATAACCCATTAGCCACATATACCATCAAGAAATCAGAGTACTCCATGTGCTCCATCAAGATACCTGGAACAAGAATCAAAGTGACCACCATCCCAAGCATAAATTCTCTCATGCTCCATCATGCCAATGCACAAATATAAGAAGCCATCCAATAGAGAAGCCACACAATCTATCACAAGAAAGCATAAGTCTTGCTCAACTAACACCCCAAACACGAACACTCAATCCAAAAGTATCAATATGCACCAATAGCTGTCAAGATACACAAACCCATAGTTGAAATAACACCCACAAAAATTTCCAATACATCGAACTATCCATACCTCCAAGGTATGCAAAACATAGTAAAATCTTGCCATAAACATATACACCCATAAACTACAATCATAAACTCCATGTGCAAAACCTGTCAAAGAATGACATACACATCCAAGAGCTCCCACTGCATGGGTAATGAAAATATGAAAAAGATCTAGGTATATCAAGTCTACCAATAACATCATATAAAAAGTGTAAAAAATATCATGTAGAACCAATTAATCATCCACAATGATATGAAAACCTGTAAATCAGTAACCTGTAAGAGCAACTCTCACCACAAGTCTCCATAGCTCTCCCAAGTTCTCCACACCCAAAAAAGGAAAAATATAAAGGAACCTCCATGTCATCACCCAAGAACATAAGTGAAAAACACATGACCACAAGTTGGTGATTACAATAGCTCCAACCAAACCTCAAACCAATGCAATGTGAAACCAAACGTCTAGGAAGATAACCAAGACCAAAGAGAGAGAATTTGCACATCATATACTTGTAGAAAAATATCCTACATACACCTCTAAATGCCAACCGTGTCAAGTATGATCTCCTCCACAACACCCAAAAAGAAAATACATAACAACACCCAACCATTCAATCACCAAGATCAGACATAACATATGTATCATGTAATCATCATGGATGCAATCCTCTTATAACAATAGAAGATCAAACTAAATCAATCCCCAATGAAGGAAATAAGCCCAAAACATCTCCTAAACTCAACATCAACGAATGTAATCAAAATGAATACGAATATAAACATGCCAACACTCCTCAAATGAACCCTCCAAAACCATATATCCATAGCTCAAGGTCCAAATGCATGAAAAGATAAAGCATAAAACATAAAGCACTTGAAAAGTAACAATGGGAAATACCTCTCAAGTGAAACCACTATGTAGACCAAGAGTGGAGAATGAGAATGCTCCCCCAAGATATCCAAGTCATCATGAATCATCCAAGATCACTCTCCTCATAGATCCATGTTGAACTCACGTCCAACCAAGGTGTAGGCTCCTCAGACTTCTTGCTGAAATCTCATCAAGAGTAACCATCTCAACACATGTCTCTAATCACAAGAGAACTAAAGCCTCACCTATGTTTATAAGTATCAATGAGTACCTGTAACCAACCAATCCATGCCAAACTCCAAATGCAACATATCACCATCATGAAGTAATCAAGCAAATGATCAATGCACCCAATACAAAGAGAACCACACCCGATCAATGTCAAAGCTCCAATCAAGAATCAGGAACATAAACATGAAATCCATGATCTAACCATCTCCTCCTAGGGGATCACATGAACCATAACACATATACATCTTGGTCTCAAGAGAACAAGTACCATGCCAAAATCTAAACACGTATCAAGAGTAAACCATGACATAATAACTAAAATTTCTAAACCAATAATCAACATATGTAATCAATATCAATAAAACCATCCTCTGTCAATGAAACCAAAGATTTCAATGAACTATCACTGCATAAAAGTAGAAAGCAAGAGTCCATCCATGACACCAACAATCACTACAGAAGACCATTCACCATCAAATGGTGAATCCCCATCACTGCCAACAACTCCCACTGAAACTATGATATCGAGTCACACATGGCATTGTGACAACCATCCTCTCCATGAAGATCATCTAGGTCTACACACACAACTTAACTACCAGTAACATAACAAGTATAACCAAAATCTCCAAACCAAGAAGATACCTACAACCGCCAAATCATCATAAACATATCTAGTCACTGCTAATCCATAACTGTCAAAAAAGCTCCCACTGAAAAGTGTAACCAAGATATCCATGACCTCATGATAAACCACATGCTACAAGTCCCAAAAAAAATTGTCCAGGTACTATAAGAAACATCCATCCTCTCATCTCTAAGCACACATACCAATATACAAATGACCAAGAACAAGGCCAACTGTCAAAGTCTACAACAACAAAGAATCAAACCTGGTGAATAAAGATAATCCACAACCAATCCATCCCATTGCAAGTAAATGGGTAGCTAATCCACAACCTACATGACTTATAGATCCAATCACTGAAACATGCAAACTCATCATCACATCAGTAAACTGCAAACTGAGATATCTAAGAGAATAACCGTATAGACCAAATGACTCAAACACCAAATCAACCTCTGATCTGATTTTCCAAACATGTCCATATTCAGAACGGTGTTGTCATAATAGTGGTTTACAATTCCTCGAGAACTTAATTTTAGTTGAAATCACATATTTTAGAAAATATAATGATTTAAGCCTTAAAAAGTTCCATTTTAAGGATTCCAATTGAAGAGGGTTTGATCAAATCACCTTAGATCAAACCCCTTTGGATAGAACCTCGCTAGTTTTAAACCATACCTATAAATGCATCTCCTTTACACCTATCAAAATGTCATAAAAATTCACTTTGATTTAGATTTTGGGATCAAAATGACCCATTTAAAATTTATTTCAAATGATTATGGTATTCCTCGTAATCAGCTATCCAATGAATATATAATTTAATATGTTTTGGTTTTGTTATGTATTTGTTTTTGCCTTTATTAAACATAGTTTTTTCTAATCTAAAATGAATTCCTTTGTTCTTCACATGTGGAAAAATAGAAGATTATCAAAAAAATTTGAAAAATAAGGAGTGCACCAGATATTGAAGTCCCTTGATCCAACAAAAAATAAAATAAAAATTTTACATATACAAAAAGCTATATGCTATACCGCTGGTGTCTAAATCTATAATCATTTGATCTTTGAAACTTGATTAAGGAAAAAATATCTCACTAAAACTATCTAACCAAGTGGAAGCACTAGATATCAAAGTTAAAAAATCTAAATTTGAAAGAATTAGAATTTTATCCCATGGAAAAAAAGTTATGCTATATGGTGCCACTTTTAAAAATGTTGTTTTCTGAAAAAAATCAATTTTCGTGGGAGATGGAAAAAGAAGTGAAATTTGATTCCAAAATTTTTGAAAAAAATATTTTTAGAATCTACAGACAAAATTGATGAGACTCTAGTTTGCACCATCTCTAAATTCTTCATAGTTTAGCCGCCATAGGTGCCCTAATGTGAAGATTTAGTTAAAAATAATAATTTCAAGTATCCGGCTTGGCCAAAATTGTAAAACCACTATTATGGGATCACCCGTACCATAATTAAGGAACCAAATACACCACAAACATACCACCAACAATGCACCTACATAAACCATCATGACATGCCAAAATATCTAATGCACAAGAAACATCCATGATATCGTGATCACCACCAAATGTACCAACACCTAACAATACAATTGTGTCCACATGTCTACATAATCATAGTCATCTACATAGGTATCAGATCATGACTGTACTTCATAATACCATCTCACCTCCTCAACATGACAGCAAAACCAACAAAGCAAGTGACTAAACCAAGCCACCAAACCTAAACATGCATCAAAACTGAAATATCAATGGGAAAAGACAACCCATGTCCAAGTCATAAATGCAACATGTAAGTATAGACCGCCTATAATGCTACACAACTTGTAGATACATCAATGAAGCATACAAATCCAACCAACTACTAATAACCATGTCAAAAGAGAATAAAAGTCATAGTATCACCATAGTCAAAGTAACCCATAAATAACTCGAGAAGAAAAAAATACACCATGCCAAAGTATTCCAAACTTGACCAACTATATATAAGTTCAAATAAGATTTTTGTCGTATCATTCAAGTCCAAAATCCGGGACTCCATATGCACTTGATATCATCTCTCAAGCTCAAAACAAACAACTTTGACCAAGAAAAACACTATCAAAATTGTAAAATCAAGAAAAAAATATAACACCACAACGTAGAGCTCTGAGTCACCTTTTGAATGAGTCCAATAAGTCAAAAATGGAGCACCTGGGCAAAATTTATGCCCCTCTGAAGTAAAACAACAGTTTGCATATGAGGCAAAAAAATTTAGCTAGCCTTAGTGGCTAGGCGGTAGGCCAACCCGAGTGGCACCACCCACTTGGTGGAAAACCCAAAGAAATTTTCATTACATTAAAATTTATGCATTTAGAAATATTTATTGGGACCCTTTTTATAATTGTGGCAGATTAATTCGAATGGCAAACGGTTTTTATTAAATAAAAACATTTATTTTTATTTTTTTTAAAAAAACCTTTTAAAGGTTGGGTGGACCTAGCTAACCTTGCTGGCGGTACAAGGTACCACCTGCAACCTATCAGTGTAGGCTGACCTAGGCAGGGGGAATGGGGTTGGCCCCACCTCCCCAAAAAAAATAAAATTAAATCAAACTTTTTCGACCTTTTTATAACTTGATTTTTATTTTAAAAAAAAAATTGCAGTGAAAAATTTAACCGATGGGATTTTTATTTTGTGATTTTTTTTTTAATATTTTATTTTGCAAATGCCCTGGACGACCGTACGACTGGGTTGAAGCTAAAAAAAATTGCATTTTTTCACAGTAACAAAAATAAGTTGAGTTATATATCAAAATTCGTCTCTTGACCAACCCAGATCCAACTATGAGGTCCATTCTATCTGAGGAGGTCATCTACAAATTTTTCCCCACAAAACCCCCATTTGAATGCAAAGCCTATAAACCCTTTTCACCCAACACTTCTCACACCCCAAATTTGCAAACAACCCATCATAGCAACAAACTCAAAACCCTCATATCTGCAATAAACAACCTTCAAAACCCTCATATCTTTCCATGCCTTTGATTCTCTCATGCAATGCATAAATTCAAACTTAGACAAGATTTTTCTCAACCAAATGTTATACAACCACAACCATGGCTCTGATACCAACTGTTGAAAACTTGTAGCCTTTTAAAGACAATTTCCACATAACCCAAAAGAGAAATCTATGCAACTAAGTATTTAGAATCCACATGCGAGAGAATAGACAACATACCCATGAAAATATGACACAAGATATACCTTGGGAAAGCCCTTGAGAGGGAAAGAAACCTAGCCTCTAAAAGCATCCATCTCTCATGTATTATTCAACAATAAATATTACAATACATCCTTCAGAGTCTCCATGAACACCATTGAAGCAACAAGCCCTCTCTAAGCAATCCATGTGAACAAGCATGCAACCACGCATCTTGTGTCATGCTTCAAACCCTCACAAATTCTAACAAGAGCTAACATGCAAAAATTTCATTGCTAAACAACTACCCTTGTGGTTGCTTTTAAAGAAGCAAGCACCCACTAAACCACCAAGTGGTATTACACAAAATCATGAGATTACAAAACCATGTCCCCTTATTTAATATTGGGTACTTTATTTATTTATTTTCTCCGATATTAAAATTACATTTTTAGCAACCTAACTTATGTCCCAATGTTACATACAACATAAAGTGGCCCCAAGAATAATTACAGTAAATACATTATGCAAGGTGTACAACACACCTTTTCCTAACACCATGTAGTTTTGGAAAACCAATCTTAGTTTGTGGGATGTTATTTTTCAATTTATTGGCAATTGGATATGGAGTATGGTATGGGTTTTTTGGTTTATTTGCAAGCATTACTTGGTTACTAGAATTTCTCTAGTTTCTATGTTGGTGATACAAGGGCATGTCCTTGAAATTGTATTATAATTTTTCCTTTATAATAGAATTGGTTTGTGCTTTAACGTGAGTTTTTATCTCAAAAGGGTTTTATCCATTCAAACCTTATGTAATGGTATATTATTATTGTTGTTGGGTATTCTTTCTCGTATTACAAACTTTAATTTTTTATATGTTCTTCCCTCAAAGATTATTGTAGGAAATGTTTACTCATACCATTGCTTATTTTTAAAAAAGAGCACTTTATGTCAAAGATCCTAAAGAAGAATACACTCTACATTATTTTCTTGTGAAATCATCATAGGAACGCACTATACAATTGCAAATTGTTCTCAACTTTGGTTCAATGGGTTTGATTGAGGAGAACACAACATTGAATATTTAGCAAATTCCCCAAAGGCATTTCCAAACATTGCTTGTTCCTTACTAGAGTCAAAGCGCATACACATCGGTAAATATATTTTATATACCAAATTTTAGCCAAATTAGATCTACAAGTTATAGGTTCAATTCCATGCATGTAGGTTTAGGTTTTTAATCATAGATATCACCTCTACACTCATAGATGTGAACCAAGATATTACACATTCAAATTTCTAGGTAAATGATACTTGATAAATCCTAAAATTATGGAAAGATGATGAATGAATTCCTAACATTCGAATAGTGACACCTTCATAATATCTATAGATAAGTATCTCACATTTAATTTCCACATATTTTATAGCATCAATAATACTATCATATACAATCTCAACTCATTTATCTAGGTTAATTATTTATATATCTTTTTGTTTATTTAATTAGTCTTAATATTTTAATGTAAGGTGTGCATTTTCCCTTAAAACACTATTACATCATGTTATGCACAAAGCATTAAGAAGTAAAGTTTTAGAAAGTTTACAATTATAAAGAAATAAATCACTTTACATAAATAATCTAGCCTAATAAATAATTGCAATCAATTAAGCATAATTAACCTAGATTAATTAGGAGCTAGGTTTAAAAACATGTAATAAATATTTGTAAATTAAACGAGAAGGGTAGTTACACTTAGCTTTGAGAATAATGATGAAATTAAATGTTGTTGAATAATAGCAAATCACCAAGGTAAAGAAAATAAATGTTCATTACACCGAGAGGTGTTCTATAGTGGCAACAAACAACTTGTGTAAACAAAAACAAATCAAGTTGAAATTGACATGCATGCATGACAGTTGAAAGCATGGAAGTCAAAATGTCCTTTTAATGGTAGTAGAAGAATGGTCTAGGTTGTCCAAATGAGCAACTAAAAAGGCGTTATAAGTAATGGCATGGGAAGAAACAATGAGAATGTAACACATGGAAATTGAAGAGTCGTATAGTGTCTTTAAGAGAGTAGAAGAGGCCACATCATTTTCCATTTCAACACCAACAAGCATATTTTTATTTCAGTAGAGTGTTAGACATTTGCAAAGATAACATGAATTATTTCAGGTTTCATTTCTATTCAAACATAAATTTTTATTTAGTTCCTTAAATTAATAAAATTTGACTTTATTTAAACTTTGATCTGTATTGTTTTGATTTTAGAACAACAACCTAGAGACAACATACTTTGTGTAAAATATGAGGATTAGATATCCCTTCAATTGAGGGCTATTAATGTATGCTTTTGCAACTTTCACCTTTTCTTTGAGGTTAATGCTAATTGTATGTCTAACCCTAACCCTAATCCTAATCCTAATTCTAATCGTAATCCTAATCCTGATTCTATCTCTATCTCTAACCCTAACCCTAACCCTACCCTTCATCCCAATTATATCTCTAATCCTAAACCTAAACCTAGCCTTCTTCCAAATTCTATATCTAATCCTAACCCTAACTCTAATTCTAATGCTTAACACAACCCTAATTGTAATTGTATATCTAATCCTTACCCTTACCCTAACTCAAATAAGAATACTAATGCTAACCTTGACCCTACTCCTTAATCTATCTCTAATTGTAACCCTAACCCTTAAACTATTTCTAACCCTAAATCTAATCCTTAACTTATATGTAAACCTAACCCGAAAACCAATCCTAATTTTATTTCTAGCCCTAATCCTAGTTGTATTCCTAATCTATAACCATATCCTTAATCTTAACCCTAACCCTAACCCTAACCCTAATATTAATAGTAACACTAACCCCAACCCTGATAATAATAAATTCTATAACGCTAACCCTAACTCTTATCTTGATCATAATCATAATCATAAGACTAACCCTAATTACATCTCTAATCAAAGGTCTTAACTCTACTCTTGATCCTAATTCTATTTGTAATCCTATCCCTAATCCTGATTTTAATGCTAACCCCAACCTTAATTCTAATTGTATTTCTAACCCTACCGCTAATCCCAATACTAACATTAACTCCAACCCTAATACTAACTTTATCTCTAACCCTAATCTTAACTCTAACAATATCCCTAATCTCAACCCTATCCCAAATCTTAACCCTAACCCTAATACTAACACTAACCCCAAGCCTAATTCTATTTATATGTCTAACCCTAACCATAACTCTAAGCTTAATTATAATCATAATCATAACCTTAAACGTAATAATATCTATAACCTTAACCCTAACTCTAACCCTAATCCTTACCCTAACCCTAACCTTGCCCTTGATGGACTAAATCTATCTCTACTCCTAACCCTAACCCTACCCTTTATCTTGATTTATCTCTAATCCTAACCCTAATCCTAATTTTAGTGCTAATTGCAACCTTAATTCTAATTGTGTTTTTAACCCTTACCCTAATACTAATACTAACATTAACCCTAACCCTAATCCTAACTTTATCTCTAACCCCAATTGTAACGCTAATATTAACCCTAATTGTATCCCTAATCTCTAACCCTATCCCAAATCTTAACCCTAACCCTAATACTAATACTAATACTAACCCTAAGCCTAATGAAAATTGTATGTCTAATCTTAACCATAACTCTAATATTGATTGTAATTGTAATCATAACCCTAACCATAATTATATTTATAAACATAACCCTTTCCTAGATCCTAGTTCCATCTCTCACCCTAAGACTAAAGATAACCCTATCCATACAACTAGCCCCAATTCTATCTCTAACAATAAATCAAACCCTAAATCTAACCTTAACCCTAACCTTAATCCTAATAGTAACACTAACCCCAACCCTAATCCTAATTACATCTCTAACCATAAGCCTAACTATATTTCTATCTATAACTCTAACCCTAACCCTAATCCAAATCCTAATAGTAATACTAACCCAACCCTAATCCAAAGTCTATCTCTAACCATGACCCTAATCCTAGTGCTAACCATAATCCTAATCCTAATCCTAATCCCAACTCTAATCCTCATTCTATCTCTAACCCAACCCAAATTTTAATTATATCACTAACCTTAACCCTAACCCTAACCATAATTCTAATAGTTATGCTAACCCCAAACCTAATACTGAATCTAACCCTAACCATAATCCTAATTCCAATACTAATGTTAACCAAAACCTAATCCTGATTTTATCTCGAACTGTAATCCTAACCATAATAATAAAATTAACACTATTACCAACCATAATTCTAATTTTGTATGTTTAACCATAATCATAACCTTAATCCTAATCGTAATCCTAATCCTGAACCTAACCCTAATTCTATCTCTATCTCAAACCCTAACCCTAATCCTAACCTTCATCTTACAACCCTAACCATACCTTTCATCCTAATTCTATCTATAATCCTAACCCTAACAATAATTGTAATACTAAACCCAACCCAACGCTACTTCTAATTCTATCTCTAACCATAACCTTAATCCTAATCCTAATTGTAAGGGTAAACCCAACCCTAATTCTAGTTTATCTCCAACCCTTACCCTTAACCTAACCACAATCCTAATATTAATGCTAACCCCAACCCAAATGGAACCCCTATAAAAATTCTTGGTTCCATTTAATTTTTTTACAAAATTTGGCTTGGACCCTCGTTTCTGGCTTTAGGTTGTGTCCTCATCACTGTGTTAGGGTTTTTACATTGTTAATACCCTTTAGAATTGTCCTATGAATCTAGAAAACCCTTGGTCATTATATTTTTGCATTGACCTAATGTTCCCGGTCTCCAGTTGTTTAAGTTACCTCTTATGCCATTGAAGTCGTATTCACTGGCCCCTAAGTTTAGGTTTGTCGGTCACCTTGATCCTTTTTAGCGTTAAATTTTCCTATGATCAAGCTTCAATTTAATGACTTAAATCCTTAGCATTTGTTCTTATGGGTCAAGCTCTTGTTTTCCTAGAGGTGGCCCCCTTTTTTGTTAACTTTTGTGGCATGTGCAAAATTAGGTTTTCACACTGGTTGTTTGATTGTCAAGGGTTGATCACCACTGTTCCCCATGCACTCGTAATGATTTATTTCTTCTTATTTTATTCACATGGTTGACGGGATTCAACCACGTGTCTGGTGCATTGGTGGGTCCAGTCTCCTTGGAAAAGATAGTTGGCACCATTAAAAGAGAATCTATGACAGTTATTGACCAATGTGGCCACATCTTGACCACTCCCCATGCACCTGTGTTGGTTCATTTCATATTATTTTAAAACACACAGGCTAGCAGGCGATGGCCATGTTTTATGTCAAATGGTGGGACTAGTGTTTCCAAAAAGACAATAGACATGGCTTTAACAAAGATCAATGATGGAAACTGTAACATGTGTTCTAATTGGAAATGTTCCCCGCATGCCCTTCTATCTTGTGCATTAAGGAAAGATAGTTACATAGGGTAACGGGATGAGTGACACTTGTCACTTTTGTGGGACCCACTAGGCTCTAAAGATGGTGATTGTTTCACAATGAAGGAGATTGATGGTCGATGGTGAGTCACGTGGGTAAATCTTGACCGCTCCCCACCATCCCATAGAGGGCCCACTTGTGTTCCATATTCTTAAAAGGGAAAGTTCCACACAGATTGTTTCAAAGGAATTAGAAGGTTTCTGGTAAAGATAGATGCTACTGGAGATATTGGTTGAGACCGTTCTAAGATAAAAATTGCATGAAATTAGAACTGATTCTTGGGCACGCATGTGAAATTTGGAAACCATTTTGTGGCGTCAAATCTGTCAGGAGCTAGTACACGTGGGAAGGTGAAATTAAAGGTAGGGTACATGCCGATATTCTGAAGATAAATTATGATCACTCCCCACTGTCTTGCAATGATGAATTACAAATGAATTAATTCCCACAAGCGAGTGGGTAAATGTGACACGATAGGTTTGGTTGAAAACTAAGTGTGTGGTTAATATCAAAGCTAAATTGATGCTTATCTCACTCGAGTTTCTTGATTATGGACAAGTATCAAATGCATGCATTTAATTTTGTCATAATTAATAATCTTGATTGTTTGACTAAAAATTCACTTCAAAGTGTGATTGACAACTGAGATTCAAAATTTGGGTGATTGATTTCCAGTGCTCTCGCACAAGCTTTCCTATAAAATTAATGCAGGCATGCACCAATTTCTCTATTGAATGAAGATCACCTGCTTGAAACTTATTCTCACCATCTGATTGTTTATGAGAATTAAGAATTTGAAAGTAAGTGTGAATTTGAGCTTGTTATTTCTAAGTTGGGCGGTGTCTTTGTTCTGAGAAAATTTGATATGTTGCTAAGGAAATGAGTAAGGTAAGTGTAAACATCAACCCAGTCTGTAGGTATAAGAGACTCAACCCTCTTGATTCTTAAGATGATTCTTCCCAAAGTGAACGGGATATACCTGAAATCCCTATGACACCAAAGAAGAAAGCAAGAGTTGTCAAGAATTCTATACGGGGTGTTCTCAAATGTGCTTATCACCTAAGATGCCAAATTATATTAGAGGAATTGACCAAAGGAAAGGAGAAGAAAATTGAGAGGCCTAAGAGGGAAGCTACAAGAAGGAATAGGTATCATCGGGACTACATGGAACATCATCATTCTCCCATTAAGGTCTCAAATGATTCTTCTAATAGTAGAGATGAGATTGATTCTGGTTACTACCAATATCTCATGGCTATGACCAATTTGGTTGATTCTGAGGATGAGGTGGTGATGGCTACTCTGCTTTCAATAAGGACACTGAGTGTCCACACACCTACTTTGTTGTTGACAAAGAAAAGTAGCACCCCATTCCTTCTCTGAGCTAGTGCTCAGTTTTTGGTCCTTTGTGTTAACTTGTTTTATTTGGCTGGTGTTTTGTGATATGGGTCTTTGCTTATTTACACCTTTGATGCTGATGGTGACATTTCTCGAGTCGGTATGAACTTACATGTTTTTGGTGTTGTGATAGCGACACTTTTTGAAGAATGGTGGGTCTGATCTGACTAACAGTTTTTAAGAGTTTTGTTTTGCTCTCCCCTATCCTACACATGATTGCTTGCAACCGATTGGGGAATATTCTCACTTTTTGGTGAAATTCATTTTGGAATGAAGGTGAAATGTAAGTGTAATTCAGCTCGATGATTGTTTCTCCCTCATCTTATAAAAGGGATTTCAAGGCTAATTGCACAGGGAGGTCAACAGGTAGTTCCCTTTGAAGGGGTTATGCACAAAAATAGTAATAGATACTGAAATTTCCAGTAATATGTTCTAGGAAAATTCAGTCGATATGCATGCATGAGGATGCTAGTAAGAAGTAAATTGTGGAGATGACTGGTGGGAATATTGTAATGCAATATTTTCAAGGCTTTGGGTATTGTCAGATGCAAGATTTTTAACAAATAATGTGGGTATTTGGTTTGAATTTGACCAAGAATATGGTATTGGTTTAGCAAAGTAAATATGTTCCAATTGTGGTAACCAATTCAATAGTTGATCACAAAATACAATATATTTACTTGTAAAATCTCTTTCTGGGTGTGTGTGAATCTTAATGAATTATATTTTCAATTGTTTTGGTTAGTCACTGCCATGAAGGTTACCCAAATCTTTAGGATTTTGCGTCTATTAAACATTTAAGGAGGATTATCTATTTATTTTTTGTTTGATACCTATACACACCAGTATCTATAAACATAGTGCATAGGATTACCCTCCTAGGTTTAATAGAGCCCGAAGTGAAGAAGTAATGACCTAAAAGCCTTTACTTATGTGTTGGCCAATCCTTACCCTTACTGATAATTGTTCCTAACAAGTTCATAGGTCTGTCGTAAGAATAAGTTTGGTTCTAAAAAAATAACCAATAGAAATGGCGACTCTACTGGGGACTTAGTTGAGAAAATATCTACAGTAGATCATCTTGCCTTGATAGATTCATGGAGGTTCTTAATTAAAAATTCTCACTAAAATTGGGTGGCGACTCCGAAGAACTCTATACCAGTGAAAAATGTTGTAGGAAAAGGAAGCTTAAAGTGAAATCAACTGGTGAAAGAAACTTCATATTGTTGAGGTTTGATCCTCTATAAAGGAGGTGGCGACTCTATGCAAAGAACTTGATAAAGTGTGATATCTACTAATGTATCCAAGTATTTTTTCGTTGTTTTGATTTGCAAGAAGAAATAAGTTTTTAAGAAAGCCATTTTTAAGAGATACGAAAGACATACTATATCGCAATTAAGTGAGTTAAAGCACTAAGGAAGGGAATAGTGGCAATTTTTCTACATATTTCTGAACTGAAACTTGTAATATTGAAATAGGGTTGAAAAAGTATGCTTATTTGTGAAATTTTCCTTTTAGAAATTTTTAAGGCATGGGTATATTTGAGCTATGCGTTGTTTTATTCATGATGAGGTAGTTTCTTATTTACCATAAAGTTAATATTTAAAGTTTAAATAAAGGTACAAGACAAATGTACCATTCCCATGTATTTTTTGGTAAAACATCAAGTACAAGTATGTCGGACATGCAATTCCTAGAATACCCTCAAAAGAAGTTATCTATTGAGAGATATAAGTCATTAAGCTTTAGAGGTATCAAAAGTTTTCCTAACAAGATTCCTAATGATATTAGGAAAAATTTACCAAAATTTATAGGGCAGAGTTTTGAGCCAGCTTCCAAACATTTAAATGCATTGATGGATTTGATGGGTGATTTTGAGATAATTCATGAGAATGTTGTCATGAAATTGTTTGCTCAGTCATTAAAAGAGGATGCTAGAGACTGGTACTCATATTTACCAATATGTTCTATAGCTTCATGGGATTCTTTTAGGATAACATTTGTAGAACAATTTGGTGAAAGGATTAGTCCAAATGAAATAAGAAAAATATTTAGGGAAATCCAACAAGAGGAAGAAGAGTTAGTTCCTTCTTTTAGCCTCAAACTTATGAAAGCAATAAAAGATTTCCTTGAATATTTGAGACCTAGTGATGTAGAGTGTTTGATTGTGTATCTTGGTGCTTTTGACAATAAGATGAGTTATTTGATAAGGGATAAGGAACCCACAACATTGCACCAAGCATATCATATTGCTATGAACATTGAAAACACTATTAAATACTCAATGATGAAGGGATATATGTTGCAAGCGTTCCTTGTCTAGATACACATTGTACAGATGAAATAAATAAGGATGAAAAGGAGGATCAATGTGATGACATTTTTAATGTATCATTTTGTTTGTTCTCACAACATACTGATCATGAGAAAATTCATGATAGTTCTCAACAGTGTTCAGTGATGGTGATCAGGAGTTGCTAATTTGAAGGTTGTCCAGCATAAAGAGGTATAAAGAGGAATCACCATATGAGTTGTTATCAAGGTTTTTGGATTCCTTGCTAGAAATACCTAGGAGGTTACAACCTGAAGATTCAATAAGAATAGACATATTTTGTGACATTTATGAGGCATGGCTTAGTACCCTACCTAAGGATTTAAAGCTTCGAGATTTTGATCAAATAATTGATTCGATCAAAATTTCCAAGGAAGCAAAGCATGACTATGAGCATAAAATGAGGTCTCAAAACAACAAGAGTGTTGACCTTATTAAAAAAGATTAAGATTTTTCTCAAAGAATGGATAAGGATGTTTTTGAAGATGAATGTTTGCATAACAGTATGAATGATGATATTGTCACACTTGCAAATATTGTTGATGTACTTTTAAAAGCTGATAACTAGTATAGTGAAGATGAAAATCTCAATTGCTCTCATGAGGAATACAAACCTTTTTGTGAGGAAAACTTGAAGGAACCGTTCTTACCTGAGGATTATGACTGTGGAAATACTCATGAAATTTCTCCCTTGCCAGTAGATAAATAGATTGCATGTGGTAGAATCTTGCAAAGCAATTTAAATACTTCAAGATCATAGCATCATGACGATATGATTGGTGAGGAATTTCAAGATAAGAATATCTATACTTAGAGTCTAGAGCCTGAATTAAATGATGGGATGGGTAGTACTAGTCGATAGGGTCATGTTTATGAGTGTTTACATGAATCAAAAGTAGGGTGTGCAAATTTTATGATAGAGATGTTCAAAATAGGATGCCATTTAATTGCAAATCCTAAACATTAATTATTTCATGTATCTCCTAGATTTTTGGAATGTGTTCAACAACACTAAGATTAGGATAAGATTAATATTTGATGAAATAATCATGATTATTGACATTTGTAATTAATTGTAACTGTAAGGAGCATGTGAGGGAATCCATAGTGAATTCCTAAATAATAGGGGAATATGGGGCACCCACATAGTAAGGTGACACTCACCTTGTGTTCAGTTAACTATACAGAGTAACAATTAACACTTTTGAATGCATGTAAGGATCCTAGGAGTTAGGGTTTGATGTTTGCATGCTTGAAGTTTAGTTTAGTTATGGTTTATTTTTCTTCGATTAGTTTTAGTTGTATGTTTGTTAACTTCAGTTAACTTGGAATGCATGGCTAATAATATTGAGTTGTATGACAAATAATAGGGACTACCTCTAGTTAATAGGGGATGACCATTCTTGCATGAATGGTGTTGAGTAAATGTTTCAGTTAGCTAGAAATTACTTGGAGCCAACTTGGGTGCCCAAGATGCTTTCTTGGATTTACCTCTCTTGCATGATAAGATATTTATGCAAGCTCAATTAAGTAGGATTACTTATGGGTGCCAAATTTGAGGAAGAGCTCTGGAATTATCACCAAAGTGAAGGATAAGTTGTAGCTTCAGTTTGGGATGCCCAAATGCATGAAGCACATGTTGTAATCTTTAGTCTTCATAGAATAACTCAAATTCAAGCAATATGGCATACCTTTTCAAGGGCTTGAGCTTGTGCATTGTAATTATCACCATTTGGAGATTACAAGGTTGCATATTGTCTCTATATCTCATTCAAGTTGAAGAGAGTTTTCATAAATTGTTTTTGCAGGTGTGAAGAAGAATGGTAAAGACAGAAGAAGCATTCTCAAGCAAGAATTGGAGCTATTGTATTTCAAAGATTGAATAATAGAGTAATTCTTGGTGGAGTTTTTTCTCGAAAGTGTTTCTCCACATTATATCTTGTGTAATCTTTCTAATATCCTGTCTAGTTCTTCTATCAACTTATGTCTGCATTATACAACAATAAAATGGATTAATCAAGATAATCACCCACAAAGAATATATGTAACAAAGAAAAAGCTTACTTAGATCAGAAATATTAAAGTTTTACAGTGTATTAAGCTAAGAAAACACCTCATTTTTCAACAAGAGATGGACATGATTAGTTTTAGTCAAAATCCTATTGAGGAAGAAAATGAAAAAAAATTACTTAAGGGAACAAAAGCTATGTTTAAGTTGCTATCATTATTGAACATATGAGTCATAAATCATATCATTTAAAAATGTAGTTGAATACCCTACTACTGATCATATCAATTCTAAACTAGTTAATCCATCTTTTGAAAAGTTTTGTTTCTAGTTGAAAGATGAAGACTAAAAATAAAAATCAAATTGTGGTCGTGATCCTGAAACAAAAATTGTCTTTGAGGTTTGGGATGATATGAATGATGCATTTTATGGGAATGATCTTGTTTTAAGTAAAATTAAAAGTGCTGTGGATTTCAAGAAATTGATTTTTTAGGAAAATGGAGCATTGGACAACATGATTGGTTTATATTGTTGTGATAAATAAGAACATCAGCTTGAGCAGGAGCTTGTATATGATTGTTTCCTACTTATGTCACAAAATGAATATGGTGCTTTCCCTTATGATTATAATGCACAAGCTAATTATGAGTGTTTCACTTTCCCTATCCAGTTAAATAAGCATTGGATTGAGTACATTTGCAAGCTGAATTAGATAGCATACTCTATCAACCATGTGTTTCAATTAATGATTGCTCACAAATCACAGCTGGGCATAAATGTGAGTAAAATTGATAAATCCACAATGGATAGGTCTTGTGACAAAGGCATGATTAAAGGATGGGAAAATGATGAGAACATTTTCAGCCTAATTAGCTTGATACAGACAGTGGAAAATAAAGTTTTTGATAGAGGTAAGTATGAACCCAAAGTTTAGTGGCCTGGGGCCACCAAGAAAATGTGAAGCCTAGTTAAAATACAAGGTGCACATTGATAACTTGCACCTCAGAGGGAGGCTTCAGATAAAATGGAGATTGGATCTCCTACTTTTAGATCTTTTGGCCTATGTAAAAAATGTACATATTTTTTGGTTGTCTCAATTTTGTCTTATGTGTTTGATCTGGTTTGCCAATGATTTTGGGATCTCACCATGCCTGTGAGAGGCATGTGTCCCCAATAGGAGCCACTGATGGAACCCCTCAAAAAATTCTTGGTTCCATTTTAAATTTTTTGCAAAATTTGGCTTGGACCCTTGTTTTTGGCTTTAGGTTGTGTCCTCATCACTATGTTAGGGTTTTTATGTACTTTAGAATTGCCCTATGAGTCTAGAAAACCCTTGGTAATTGTATTTTTGCATTGACCTGATGTTCCTGGTCTCTATTTGTTTAAGTTGCCTCTTATGCCATTGAAGTCATATTCACTGGCTCTTGAGTTTAGGTTTGTCGGTCACCTTGATCCTTTTTCATAATTAAATTTCCCTATGATCGGGCTTGAATTTAATGACTTAAATCCTCAGCCTTCATTCTTATGGGTCAAGCTCCCATTTTCCTAGAGGTGGCTCCCTTTTGTGTTAACTTTTGCGGCAAGTGAAAAATTAGGTTTTCACACTTGCCAATTGATTGTCAGGGGTTGATTACCATCATTCCTCATGCGCCCATGCTGATTTATTTCTTCTTATTTTATTCACACGGGCTGATGGGATTTAGCCATGTGTCTGGTGCATTGGTGGGCCTGGTGTCCTTGGAAATGATATTTGGTGCCATTTAAAGAGGATCTAAGAAAATTATTGAGCAACATGGCCACATCTTGAGCACTTCCCATGCACCTATGTTGGTTCATTTCATAATATTTTAAAACACACAGGCTAGTGGGTGATGGCCATGTGTTATGTCAGATGATGGGACTAATGT
Source organism: Sequoia sempervirens (assembly GCA_007258455.2). Taxonomy (NCBI): domain Eukaryota; kingdom Viridiplantae; phylum Streptophyta; class Pinopsida; order Cupressales; family Cupressaceae; genus Sequoia; species Sequoia sempervirens. The sequence continues at coordinate 929,917,228 of VDFB02281492.1, forward strand.
TTCCAAAAAGGAAGTGGACATGGCTTTAACAAAGATCAATGATGGACACTGCAACACATGGTCTCATCAGGACTGTTCCCTCTGTGCCTGTTCATCTTCTGTATTAAGGAAAGATAGTTACACAGGCTAATGGGTTGAGTGACACTTTTCACTTTTGTGGGACCTACCAAGCTCTAAGGATGGTGATTGCTTCACAAGGAAGGAGATTGACAGTCGATGGCGGGTGATGTGGGTAAATCCTTACCGCTTCCCACTATCCCGTAGAGGGACCACTTGTGTCCCATATTCTTCAGTAGGAAAGTGCCAAACAAACGATTTCAAAGGACTTATAAGGTTTCTCGTAAAGATAAATGCTACTAGAGATATTGGTCAAGATCATTCTAAGATAAAAATGATGCTAAATTAGAACTGATTTTTGGGCATGCATGTGAAATTTGGAAACACTTTTATGGCCATCAAATCTGTCAAGAGCTAGTACATGTGGGAAGGTGAAATTGAAGTAAGGCAGGGTATGGGCCGATATTTTGAAGATAAATCATGATCACTCCCCACTGTCTTGCTATGATGAATTACAAGTGAATTAATTCCCACAGGTGAGTGGGAAAATATGACATGACATGTTTGGTTAAACACTAAGCATGTGGTTAATATGCAAACTAAATGGATGCTTCTCCCACTTGAGTTTATTGATTAGGGACAAGTATCAAATGCATGCATTTAATTTTGTCATAATTAATAATATTGATTGTTTGACCATTGATTCACTTCAAAGTATGATCGACAACTGAGATTCAAAATCAAGGTGATTGATTGCCAGTGCTCTTGCACAAGCTTTCTTGGAAAATTAATGTAGACACACACCAATTGCTCTATTTAATGAAGATCACCCACTTGATTATTCTCACCAACTGATTGTTTATGAGAATTAAGAGTCTGAAATTAAGTGTGAATTTGAGCTTGTTATTTCTGAGTCGGGTGGTGTCTTTGTTCTGAGAAAATTTCATAAGTTGCTAAGTAAGGAAATGGGTAAGGTAAGTGTGAAGATCAACCCAATCTGTAGGTCTAAGAGGCTCAACCCTCTTGAGTCTCAAGATGATTCTCCCCAAGGTGAACTGGATATGCTTGAAATCCATGTGACACCAAAGAAGAAAGCAAGAGTTGTCAATAATTCGCCACGGGGTGTTCTCAAATGTTCTTATCACCTTAGAGGTTGAATTATCTTGAAGGAATTGGCCAAAGGAAAGGAGAAGAGAAGAAAATTGAGAGGCCTAAGAGGGAAGATACAAGAAGGAATAGGTATCATCAGGACTACATGGGGCATAATCATTCTCCCATTGAGGTCTTGGATGATTCTTCTGACAGTGGAGACGAGACTAATTCTGGTTACTGCTAGTATCTCATGGCTATGACTGATTTTGTTGATTATGAGGATGAGGTGGTTATGGATACTCCACTTTCAATAAGGACACTGAGCAATCACACCTACTTTGCTGCTGACAAGGCAAAGTAGCATCCCATTCCTTCTCAGAGAAAGTGCTTAGTTTTTGATCCTTTGTTTTAACTTGTTTTCCTTGGCTAGTGTGTTGTGATATGGGTCTTTGTTTATTTATGCCTTTGATGCTGACAGTGACATTTCTCGGCTCGATATGAACTTACATGTTTTTGTTGTTGTGACAATGATGCTTTTTGAAGAATGGTGGGTCTACTTTGACTAATGCATTTTTGGAGTTTTCTTTGCTCTCCACTATCCTACACGTGATTGCTTGCAACCAATTGTGGAATATTCTCACTTTCTGGTGAAATTCATTTTGGAATGAGAGTGAAATGTAAGTGTAATTTAGCCTAATGATTTTTGCTCCTATCTTATAAAATTTATTTGAAGGCTAATTGCACAGGGAGGTCAGTAGGTAGTTCTCTTTGAAGGGGTTATACATAGAAATAAAATAGATATTAAACTTTCTAGTAATATGTTCTAGGAAAAGTCAGTCGATATGCGTATGGATTTGATAATGACAATGAAAATGCATATAGAAGAATAACATAAAATTTCTACATATTACTCTCCTATGTGTAGGTTACACAAACTACAAATAATCTAATCAATGGTTATATTATTTGTCTCTATTGGTTTCCAATAGATGTGCTACCTTATTCTTGCTTATCAATTTAATGAATGTATGTAAATGCTTGAATATAACAGTGGGTTTGAAATAAATAATGTATGAGGATGATAGTAAGAAGTAAAGTGTGGAGATGACTGGTGGGAGTATTGTAATGCAATATTTTCAAGGCTTTGGGTATTTTCAAATGCAATATTGTTATCAAATCATGTGGGTATTTGGTTTGACTCCATTCTAAGAATATGGCACTAGTTTAGCAAAGTAATTATGTTCCAATTGTGGTAACGCATTCAATAGATGATCACAAAATATAATAAATTTACTTGTAAAATATATTTTTGGGTGTGTGTGAATCTTAATTAATTATATTTTCTCTTGTTTTGGTTAGTCACTGCCATGAAGGTCGGCCAAATCTGCAGGATTTTGTCTATTAAACATTTAAGGAGAATTATCTGTTTATTTTGTGTTTGATACCTATACACACTAGTACCTATAAACACTATGCGTAGGATTACCCTCCTGGGTTCAACAAAGACCAAAGTGAAGAAGTAAGGACCTAAAAGCCTTTACTTATGTGTTGGCCAATCCTTACCCTTATTGATAATTGTTCCCGAAAATTTCATAGGTCTATGGTAAGAATAAGTTTAGTTCTAAAACATAACCAAAAAACCCTAATCCTTAATCCATATCTAACCCTAACCCAACCCTAATCCTAATTTTGTCTCTAACCCTAACCCTAAATGTCTTCCTAATCTCTAACCCCATCTCTTATCTTAACCCTAACACTAATAGTAACACTAACCCCAATCATAATGCTAATAAATTGTCTATCACTAACCCTACCTCTAATCTTGATTGAAGGAGAAATGGAGTGATTGTGTGCTGATGAGCCTACTAGGGCGGTCGAGTCCTAGTCATCTATTCTTGGTGGATTTCTATGTGAGGGGGTGGTGATCGAGTGCGGGGGGTCTAGGTGATCAAATTTTATCATTTTTTTCGATGTTGGTGCTTTGCTTGGGACCATTGGTTTGGTTTGGTGCATTCTTTGTGTTGGTTGTCAGGGCTATGTTTTTGTGTAGCTGGCCATTTCTTCTTACTACATTTAGTATCTGGGTGTGGTGTACGTCGGTGTTTTCTTTGCCTAATTTCCTTTGGGGTTCTAGTCATGTGAGGGGTTGTTGTGGGATACCCGAAGGTCTTGGGTGATGTTTTTTTGGTTCAAAAGTCTGGATGGATTTGCATGCACCCAACGATATGGATGTGGGGGTCTCTACTGTGGTGGGTGTGGAACCTGGGGTTTCAAACCCTATTTTATTTGGTTCGGGTATAACCCAAAATGGAGTTGGAAAATTGCACAAGGTGAAGGGATGTTTAGAAAGGGCACAAGAATGACTGTGTCTTGTAATTCAACTTGAATAAGTCATTGAGGATCTTGCTTATTTCTCTAGTCATGTTCTGATATGTAATTTTTTTGGGAATGAGGATTTCTCTCCTATTCCTTGATATTTGGATTTAAAGAACTTGGAACTCAAAAGGCGATTTGGACATTTTGATGGTTGCAAACAAATTCTTTTTAGTGGATTTTTCATATATTTTAGATAGAAACAGGGCATTTGAAGGGGGACCATATTTCTATAACTAGGTGGGCCTCTTTATCAAACCATGGAATGGTAGTTTTAATATCTTAGAGGAGTTACCTTCTAAGTTCCTAGTTTGGGTTCGTCTCCCTCGGCTACCACTTGAATGTTGGAGAAGCGATATTTTGCAAGCAATTGCTTTGATGCTGGGAAAACTGATTGGCCCTTTACAACAAACTTTCGAGAAGAGGATCTTATCTTATGCACAAGTATGCATTGAGATTGATTTGAGTCATCCTTTGTTGGATTCTATTGACTTAACTATTGGTTCTTGTTCTTGGACTCAGTTGTTGGATATTGAGACATTACCTTTCCGGTGCCATTTATTTCATGAATATGGTCACCTTCAGTAGAGATTCCCTTGTGCTTCAGGTGCTGGTGGTGTAAATAATCCTCACCCTTAGTCTAATATTAAGGTGGATAAAGGTAAGACTCCCATGCAGGGGGGTAGTGGATGAAGATAGTTTTTTTTCTGGTTAAGTCTTGCAACCATGGATGGGGTCAAAAGTGAACTTTCAAGGATAGGTAGGGGGAGGAAACTATTAATAGATTTGAGGCTTTAGATGAGTTAGTGGAGGAGGAAGGGTTTCCGACGGACATGCAGTTGGAGATTGGTGTTTGTGCTGAAGAGGTACTTGATGTGCAACCTTCAAAGATCTCCAGGGTGGATCAACTTGGTGTTTAGGGTCCTCAATTGGATTATGTCTGGACCCCTTTGACTCAGGTTATGGGTTTGGAAGGGGAGGTGATTTTAGATTCTAGGGGTTCCCCTGGTGGGGGTGGGGCTATCTCGGAGGTACGAAGTGATTCTGTTGTAAGGAAAAATAACCCTTCTTCATTTTTCTTAGGTCTGCAACAAAAAGCTTTCAAGAAGGGGGCTCCTAAAAAACCTTCTAAGGTTGGCCAAAAGAAGGATCAAGAAAAGGTGAAGTTAGCTGGCGAGACATTGGTGGAGGCTGGTTTGGTGAAGACTATTGATGCTCACTTTTCATAACCCAACAATGATTTTGATTTCATGGAATGTGAAGGGTTTGAATAGCATCCCTCGACAAAAAGCTATTCGAGATTTGGTACATGTTCATTCTCCTGATATGGTCTTCCTTTAGGAAACTAAGTTATTAGTTGATTCTATGTTGTGGGTGGCTTCAAAGATTTGGAGTTGTGGTCATTGTCAATGTGTTGGAGTGCTTGGTAGCTCTGGTGGAGTGGCCTATTTATGGGATCCTCAAAAAATCAATCCCATTGGGTGGATCTCTTGTAGGAGCTCAATTTATTGTGTTGCTTCTCATCTTAAGTATGGGTAAAATTTATTTTCTCTAATATTTATGTGTTGATTGAATTTCAAGGTAAAGCAAGGCTATGGGATCATGTTAAACATGTGAGGTCTTTGGATCTATAGTTGCCTTGGATCTTGGTTGAGGACTTTAATGTTGTTATTTCCCTATAGGAGAAGAGGGGGGGTAGTGCTCGCTTGGAGCCTTCCTCGGGGCTCTTGCAAGATAACATTGAATTTCTAAGGTTAGTTGATATTAAGCCAACTAATGAAGTCTTTACTTGGAGTAATAGGAGAAGTGGAGATGCTAATATTTCTAAATGACTAGATAGATTTTTGGTGTCTAGTTTTTGCTTAGGGGATAGGTGGGAGACCAACTTTGAGATATTGGATGGTCGGGGCTTTGACCATTGGCCTATTATGCTTAGGGTTGAGTTACCTCAATGATGTGTTAAGCAGTCATTTAAGTTTCAACTTATGTGGCTTAGGGATGAGTCTCTTCATGCTTTTATTCCTAGTTGGTTTGTCTTGGAAATCTAACTTATGGTACGACTATGTACTCTTCCACCAAGAGGCTTCAATATGTGAAATATAGGTTGAAGTGTTGGAATAGGAAATCCTTTGGTAATTTGTTTCATGCAAAACATAAGGCTCAAGAGAGATTAGACTTGATCACTAGGAAGATTTGGGATCAAGGACTCACCGAGGAGCTTGGTTTGTTGGAAGTTGTTGTAGTGAAGGATGTTGAGTAATGGGAGTTGAGAGAAGATTTTTTTTGGAAACAGAAATCTCATATTGAGTGGCTTCAGGCTAGTGATCAAAATACTTATTTCTTTCACAATTCAGTCAAAGAACAGAGGCAAGGTAATGTTCTCTTCTCTCTCTTTTCGTTGGATGGAGAAAATCTCTCCTCCAATGCTTCTTTTTTTGCCGAATGTGTTCATTTTTTTTTCTGCCTTATTCTTTGAGGATTCACCTCCTACAAAAGAGGATGAAGCTAGGATCCTAGATTGTATTCTACATCTGGTCTTGGATAAAATGAATGAATGAATCTCAACAAACCATAGGTTAGGTTACAGTGTTCGGGTGGAAGGATCGTCTAGAGTGGCCTCCTAGTGGTATGGTGGAGGACCGACAAGAACTTGTTAATATTTTATCATATGTTGTCTAAAATTATCTTCCTGGGAAAAATGTGTTGGCTTGGGGCCTTGACCCAAAGGGAAAAAATTTAGTTGCCTCTAGGTATCAAGTTCTAGATAAGCAATTATTTGGAAGCTCTAAGGTTTCTTGGTGGAAGAATGTTTGGAATGATTTTGTGTTGGAAATAGGACACCATTTAATTGTAATCCTAAACATTATTTATTTCATGTGTCTCCTAAGTTCTTGGAAAGTGTTCTCAAACACTAGGATTAGAGAGAGATTAATTTTGGATGAAATAATCATGTTAATTGACATTTTTAATTAATTCTAAATAATAGGAGCATGTGAGGGCATCCAATATGAGTTCCTAAATAATAGGATCACATGGGGCACCCACATGGAAGGTGGAACTCACCTTGAGTTAAGTTAATTGTTTGGAGTAAAAGATAACACTTCTGAATGCATGTAAAGATCCTAGAGTTAGGGTTTGATGTTTACATGCATGAAGTTGAGTTGAGTTTAGTTTAGTTCAGAATTAGTTTAGTTTAGTTTAGTTTAGTTTAGTTATGGTTCAATTATCTTTAGTTAGTTTTAGCTGAATGCTAGTTGACTTCAGTTAACTTGGAATGCATGACTAATGACTTGAGTTTCATGATAGACAACAGGTGACTTCCTTCAGTTAACAGGGGATGACCATTCTTGCATGAATGGTGGAGAGAGATGTTTGAGTTAACAAAAAATGACTTGGACCCACTTTGGGCACCCAAGTTGGCTTCTTGGAATTAACTCCTTTGCATGTTAAGATATTTCAGAAGGTTGAGTTAAGTGGGCCCACTCTTGGGTGCCTACTTTGAGGATAAAGCCTTGAAGATATTTATGGAATAAAGGTTGAGTTACTACTTTAGTTTGGGATGCCCAAATGGATGAAGATGATGATTTGGAATTGTTCTTCACGGTTAAACTCTACTTGGAAGAGATAGGCATACCTTTTAGGAGATAGGGATTGAGCTTCTTAATTGTAACTCTTTTGGAGTTTATGAGGTTGATTATTGCCTATATATCTCAAGCAAGTTGAAGAGAGTTTGTATTAGTTTATTGTAGGTTGTGAAGAAGATTTGTTGAAGGCAGAAGAAGCATCTTAAGGAAGAATTAGAATTATTGTAATCTACTTGAAAGATTAAATAATACATTGATTCTTCGTGGAGTTTTTTCCCGAAAGGGTTTCTCCATGGTACATATGTTGTGTATCTTCTAATATCCTGTCTAATTCTTCTACAACTTTTGTCTTCATTCTACAAATGATAAAATGAATGAATCAGATAATCACCCACAAAGAATCTATAACAAAGGAAAATCATATTTAGATCAACAATCTTAAAGTTCTACAAAGTATTAAGCTAAGAAAACACCTCAATTTTCAACATTTGCTATTAGGTCTGAGGTTGGGTAGAGTATTGGGATGCCTTTCTCTTAAAAGATTGAAGGATTTTTGGCTTAGTGGGAGATTTTACTATTTTTGTTATTGCTGATTTTGGAAAATAAGTTTGTTACAAGAGGTATATATTCTTTCTTTAGAGGTTGTTTATCATGTGTCATTGAGAGCTTCGATTCACAGGTTTGGTGTGAGCTTATGACAAAAATGTGGTTTTGATTATGTGCATCATGATGCCATGGGATTGCTCAATATCACAGTTTAGTGGGAGCATTTGGCAATGAAGTGGATTCTTGGTTATAGGATGGTTTTGTTATTATGTCACGGTATACTATTGATTAGTGGTTTAGAGTTGTGGCATGGTACATGTTATGATAATTTTGATCATGAGGAAATGTCTAAAATTCCATATGCTTTTGATAGTAATGGTTTGATGTTTATCTTGTTTCCATGTATAGCTTAGAATCACAATTCAGTGGGAGCTTTGGTAGGATATAGTGATATTCATGAAGAGGATGGTAGTCACGATGCCATGTGTGACTTAGTACCACGGTTCAATGGGATTTGTTGGTAGTGACATGGATGCATCATTGGCAAGGTTATCTTCAGGTGATTGGGGATATGTTTTCTTGGTTTAGAGTGGTTGCTATTATTTCATGGTTTACTCTTATTGGATTTAAGTTTGGTATGGTTCTCTTGAGAATAGGATGTATATATGTTATGGTGCATGTGATCTCCTAGGAGGAGATGGTTAGACCATGGATAACATGTTTATGTTCAAGATTGGATCTTTGACATTGATCTTGTGTAGTTCTCTTAAGTATTGGGTACATTAATCATTTTCTTGATTACTTCATGAAAGTGTTGTGTTGTATTTGGAGTTTGGCATGAATTGGTTGGTTATAGGTCCTTGTGGATACTTGGAGAAATAGGCGAGGCTTTAGTTCTCTTATGGTAAGAGATATATGTTGGAATAGTTACTAGCAAGAAAAAATATTAAAAAAAAAATACTGAGGAGCCTACATCTTGGTTGAACGTGAGTTCAACACCCTTGGCGATTTCACATGCCTCCAAAGAGGCAGTTTGGATACAAATACTTGGGAAAGGTATTGGCTTTAGATGCAAGTAAGTTAAACTTGAATGTGATAGTGAGAGTGCTATGTGTTTAGCCAAAAATCCTATGTATCATGCTCGTACTAAGCATGTTGATGTTAAGTATCACTTTGTGCAAGAAATGGTTGAGAGTGGGAAGGTATTAATTGAGAAATTCAACACTTTAATTATTGTTACAAATTATCTTATGAAACTAGTTCCTTTAGATAAGTTCTCTTGTTTTTAATCATTTGCTTGGAGCTTCATGATTATGTAGGCTGCATTTGAAGTTGGCATGGATTGATTAGTTGGTGCAGGAAGGCCATTGGCCTTAAGTTTTGTACTTCATTTATAATTATTCCTTGTTTAGAATAACTGCAATGTATAATATCAAGTGGGAGAATGTTGGAAATAGTATGCCATTTAATTACAATCCTAAACATTATTTATTTCATGTGTCTCCTAAGTTCTTGGAAAGTGTTCTCAAACACTAGGATTAGAGAGAGATTAATTTTAGATGAAATAATCATGTTAATTGACATTTTAAATTAATTCTAAATAATAGAAGCATGTGAGGGCATCCAAGATGAGTTCCTAAACAATAGGAGCACATGGGGCACCCACATGGAAGGTGGAACTCACCTTGAGTTAAGTTAATTGTTTGGAGTAAAAGATAACACTTCTAAATGCATGTAAAGATCTTAGGAGTTAGGGTTTGATGTTTACATGCATGAAGTTCAGTTTAGTTCAGTTCAGATCAGATTAGTTTAGTTTAGTTTAGTTTAGTTCAGTTATGGTTCAGTTATCTTTAGTTAGTTTTAGTTGAATGCTAGTTGACCTCAGTTAACTTGGAATGCATGACTAATGAATTGAGTTGCATGATATATAACAGATGACTTGCTTCAGTTAACAGGGGATGACCATTCTTGGATGAATGGTGGTGAGAGATGTTTCAGTTAACAAAAAATGACTTGGACCCACTTTGGGTGCCCAAGTTGGCTTCTTGAAATTCACTCCTTTACATGTTAAGATATTTCAGAAGGTTGAGTTAAGTAGGCCCAATCTTGGGTGCCTACTTTGAGGATAAAGCCTTGAAGATATTTATGAAATAAAGGTTGGGTTACTACTTCAGTTTGGGACACCCAAATGGATGAAGATGATGATTTGGCATTGTTCTTCATAGTTAAACTTTACTTGGAGGAGATAGGTGTAACTTTTAGGAGATAGGGATTGAGCTTTTTAATTGTAACTCTTTTGGAGTTTACAAGGTTGATTATTGCCTATATATCGAAAGCAAGTTGAAGAGAGTTTGTATTAGTTTAGTGCAGGTTGTGAAGAAGATTTGTTGAAGGTAGAAGAAGCATCTCAAGGAAGAATTGAAATTATTGTAATCTACTTTAGAGATTAAATAATACATTGATTCTTGGTGGAGTTTTTTCCCGAAAGGGTTTCTCCACAGTATATGTTCTGTATCTTCTAATATCCTATCTAATTCTTCTACAACTTTTGTCTTCATTCTACAAATGATAAAATGAATTAATCAGATAATCACCCACAAATAATTTGTAACAAAGCAAAAGAATATTTAGATCAACAATCTTAAAGTTCTACAAAGTATTAAGCGAAGAAGACACCTCAATTTTCAATAGTTTGCTTGGCCTAAGTACAATTTTTTCTCTTGGCTAGTGGTGCAAGGTAAGTGTCTCACTTGGGAGAATCTTTAGAAGCAGGGGTTTAAGGGCCCCTCCATGTGTGTTATGTGTGCTAAACATGAAGAATGGCTTCCACATCTTTTCTTCCATTGCTCCTTTGTGAAAGCTATTTGGCATTTATGGTGGAAGATTTGGAGCCTTTCGTGTAGTCATGCTGCTTCGTTGGATGAATTTTGGAGAAGAAAAAGATCCTCTCATGAAAATACCTCTTTTCTTAGTATTTCTTGGGTCATTGGCCCTAGTCTAATTATTTGGAACATTTGGTTGGAGTGTAATAGATAGATTTTCTTAGATAATAAGTTGCTTATTAGGAAAATTTTGATGAGAATTCTGGGAGCTATTAAGGAGACTTTTAATACGAATTTGGACTTGTTGGTTCCAATTGATCCTGGTGATTTGGGAGTGGTTAAATCTCTAGGCCTCATCGAGGGGGGTAGGTGGAATGGGAGAAGGATGCATCGTGGCCGAGGTTGTGAACGGGTTGACTATGGAGGCTGTTGACACCCTCCTGAATAAGGGGAGTTGAAAATTAATATGGATGGTTCTTATAGGGGAAATACTAGTCATGCAAGCTTTGGGGGAATTGGTAGGTATTGCTCGGGAGTGGTGGTATTTTTCTTCTCTATGTACAAAGGGTGACATACTAATAATCTTATGGAGGTTCTTGCTATTCTTTTGGCAGTGGAGCATGCAATTGTCCTTGGATGGCAACAAATTATTTGTGAATCTGATTCATAGGTTGTTATCGACATACTACATAAGCAATATTTGGAGGATGTGAATTGGAAGCTAGATATGGTGGTTAAGCAGATTATTTCCTTGTGTTCTACTTTGAATTTCTTTGACTTTCGCCATGTTCCTCGAGAATGGAACAAGGTGGTTGATGGTCTGGCTAGGTGGGATACTGAGAGGATGGGTTCTTGGTGTGTGGATGATCAGGGAAACCTTCTTGGTGATTTGGCTGTTGCTTTGGAGGAATGGGTTATGGAGGATATGAGGTGTTTCTTGGGTGAGAATTAATTCTTGGTTTTGTTGGGCCCCGTGGTGGGCTTCTCTCTTTTGGTTTAGTAATGATTTCCTAATGCAATAAAGTTTTTAAACCCTTTTTTATTAAAAAAACTCTAATCTTGATCGTAATCATAATCGTAATCATAATCATAACACTAACCCTAACCCTACCCTTGATCCTAATTTTATCGATAATCCTAGCCCTAATCCTAATTTTGATACTAACATCAACCATAATTCTAATTATATTTCTAAAACTAACCCTAATCTCAATACTAACACTAACCCTAAACCTAATCCCAATTTATCTCTAATCGTAACCATAATCATAATCTTAACCCTAACCATATCCCTAATCTTAACCCTAACCCTAATCCTACTACTAATACTAACACTAACCCCAAGCCTAATGCTAATTATGTACATCTAACCATAACCATAACTCTAATCCTAATCCTAATCATAATAGTAACCCTAACCCTAATTATATCTCTAACCCTAAACCTAACCCTACCCTTGATCCTAATTCTATCTCTAATCCTAACCCTAATCCTAATTTTCATGCTGAGCCCAACCCTAATTCTAATTGCATTTTTAACCCTAACCCTAATCCAAATAGTAACATTAACCCCAACCCTTATCATAATTCTATCTCTAACCCTAATTGTATCCCCAATCTTAACCCTAATCCAAATTATATATGTAACCCTCACCCCGACCCTAACCTTAACCCTATCCCTACCCTTGATCGTAATTTTATCTCTAATCCTAACCCTAATCCTAATTTTGATGCTAACCCCAACGTTAACTCTACTTTTATTTATAATGGTAACCCTATTTTGAATACTAACATTAACCCCAACCCTAATCTTAATCCTAATTGCATCCTAAATCTTAACCCTAACTATAATTTCAAACCCTACCCTTACCCATGAACCAAATTACATCTCTATTTGTAACCCTAAACCTATTGCTAAAGCTAACCTCAACCCTAACCCTAATAATTTTGTCTTCCATGCCACATTGTGAATGCTACTAACATATATATTTTTAATAATATTAAAAAAAATACTAAGAGATCATTCTTGAGGTGCCTATTTTTTAATCCATTTGTCACATAAAAGTGCATAGGCACCTTGAGAAGGATATATCTCAACATTTTTTTATATATATTATTAAAAATATATGACAAATTTGAGTCTCTTATGAATGAACTCACATGTTATGATTTCATGCATGAGAAATAATTGTGACCTAGAGGAATTATCTAAGAGAAAATTACGGTAGAGATCCTTTTGCCTCTGTCTTTCTCATTTTTGAATCCATCAAGACAATGTTTAGAAATTGTTGAATTGCCAAGGCCAAGTTCTCTTAGGTCAACCCCTTATTTGGACTAGCTTTATGATTTTAAACAAATGGTATTAGACAACATACGTATATGTAGATGGCATTTATGATTCTAATATAAATATGTGCACTTTAATCTCCAAATCCAAATGTCCCTAGAATAAATGCTCCTTGCTTGACCATCATAATAATTTAATTGCATATTGAATGCCATTAAATACTTAGACATAATAACAATTTAAACATTTGTCAAATAAGTTCACAACTAGTAGAAATAGTAAGAATTTTAAAATTTAAGCTTTAGAATCAATCCTTAAGACATAAATGTGTCAGTTCAAGACAACGAGCATAAGTGTGGATATGAGGGTGATTGTAAGCTAATAAATGATGCATAAATGTCAACTATATAGAAATATGTAAATTGAAATGTGATAAGATCAAATAAATGAAAATAAATCTAAACACAAAAATATGTCACTTATCAATATATAATATATTAAATCACTCCATCAAAATAAACATAAAATTGAATAAAGATAAAATAAAAATACAAATTCCACCATTAAAACAATAAAAATGTGGTGAGTAAAATATACAACCAATTTAAATTAAAAAAAATAAAAATACAGAACGGTGTGCATACACTCCAAGTTCTCTGGAATGAATCTGCACCTTACATGTCCTATTGTATAAGGTCCAATAGTAAATGCCGTTATTTCTGTTGAAGCACGTTTCCTCTCTTTACGAAAGACGACAAATTAAATCTGGCCACGAACACTGGACGACAAATCTAATCATTAATTTTTTTAATCTTTAAAAAGAAAATATAACCATCGTCCATAAAATACAAGCTTCCTCATCATGCAAATTATATATTTTCTTATTAAATGTTTCTGACTTCATTTGGAAATTGTTGAATCTCACTTGGGATTCTCTATTCTATTAATATATTTAATTTTGGTGGTACCCCAAGAAAGGAAAATAACCAATACTTCAAACAAAATCACTACATTACAAGCCAAGGATCTCTAGATTTAATTCTCATTTCCTACCAACCTTGCCTATTTCTATTTATATAAATAAATACCTTAAAAAACCACCACCAATAAAGAGCTTCTTTACGATCTTCCCAATGATTTTTAGGGGCAGTGTCACCAAATAAACAAAAGATGGGACTTTTGGAGGGCATCTATGGCTATATACAATGATGATATTTGTATATTTATTTATTTTTATTTAATTTGGGATTTATTTTGAGAGAATATTTTAAATTATATAATGATAAAGGCACTGTCATAATTCACCTGTAATTCATTTCGGGAAAATTCACCGTCAATAATTATTTTCCGTGATGAATTGTTGGCAGTGAATTTTCCTAGAGCCAATGATAAATAAGGTTGATCTCATGATCATAGATTTGATTTGTGTAATTGGATCTTTTTTTTTCTTATCTTATTCATTTAAAAATAAAACAAATAAATATAATTCAAACAAGTGGTATGTATTGACTAGTACTTCCTTTATAGTATTGTAATTATAGTATTTTTTATTTAATGAAAATTAAATGTAAGTCTTGTTAAGGTGAATAAAATCAAATGTAATTTTTGTTAATTATAATATAATTAAATGTAATTTTTGATAATAAATTGCCTTATATGAACATGACTCACTAAGACTAATAAATTGTCTTATTTACATATGGTTCTTAGAAATGCTTTGTGGTAGTATAAGTACATAAGTCATATACATAAACAATTAGAAAATAGTATTTTTAGATGTCTTTTACATAATCCCCCCTTTATTTAATTATTATATACATTATTTATATTAATACTTTTTAAAATAAAATATAATATATATAAAGATAATATTAATTATATAAATAGTAATAACATTAATATTATAAAGGACTTTAAGAAAATTCATGGCCATGACAAATTCACCTCAAGGAAATTCACCACCATCAATTCACTAGAAAATTCATTGCATTAAAAGTTTGAGATTAATTTTCTATGGCAGTGAATTGTTAGCGGTGAATTTTCCTTAAAGTGAATTTGTCACCACGGTGAATTTTCTTGGGTGAATTGTTCTCATAAATGAATTTGTCTTGTCTAACGCCTTATAAAACTATGCATTTATAGAGACATTCAATTTTATATATAAAAGTACATATATCAAATTATTTTAAAATATTTAAAATATATGATCAATAATTTTCTTAATCTAATTTTTATGTTGTTAATTATAATATTCTTATAATATAATATAATATTATATAAATATATTAATTTATTTAATTTAATTAATAATATATATATAAATAATAGTTTTTGAAAAGGAAAAAAATAGGTTTTACAGGGACCTGATACAACCAGATAGCTGTCCCAAAAAGGAAACGATAGCACCAAAAGACAACAGGGCCCAAAAAAGGACCGCCCAAAAAAACCAGTAATCAAGACACCACGTTACTCCAGAGTGTTCAGTAATTCTTCAGCTTCCTTTTCAACATTCTGCATGTCCTGTAACCCCTGTTTAAGAATTTGAACCATATGTGGTGAAGTCGGGGTCTTCCTCTTAATGTTTTCCTTGGTACGAGTCAAAATCCCTTCACCAGCCGATCTGCTGCCTCTCCTGTCCGCATCCAAATCCACAACTAGCGAACCCTTTTGTTTTTTTTCAAACTTTTCCACCATAGCATTTATGATGATGGTGTTATGCCTAGCAATTTTGTGATTGTTTACAACAGTGGCCCTAATGTTTTGTTCAATCTTGGACATGTTACACTCGATACTAGCCAATCTATCCTCCTGTAATTGCTATCTTTTCCTTGGTAATGGAGTTTCCTGTTCATCATTATCTCTACTATTCCAACTGATCTTCTGCTCCAAATCCGTAACCTTGTTGCTGAGATCAGTAACATGACCTTTCAAGTCACATACATCTTTCTGGGTCCATTTGAAAACGGTAAAAATTCCATCCGTACTTTTTTCCGCTATACTAACCAAATCCTCAGGCTTACGCTTATTCAGAGCAGAATTAATTTCATCTTGAATAGGGGACTCAAAATGATCATTCACAAATTTTCCAGAAGCAGGGGCACTAGGGGCCGATTCCTTATTGACCATGGGCTTCTCAGAGAGGATTTCCATAGAATTTCCAGAGTATGAGACAAGTTTCATAACAAGGTTACCTTTAAAACTAGGGGACAAACCTGTAGTAGGGCAACCATGAGACGGTTGGGGGTTAAGACAGGGCGGTGAGGCAAAACCTGGACTAGGGCACTCATGCAGTAGTTGTCATTTAGGACAAGACAGCGGGGCAGAATCCTTAAGAGTTTTCTGACAAGACAAGGACTAGGGAGCAATGGTATTAGGCCCAACAAGAACACTAGCAGGGGGGGCCTGGGGTTTGATTTCCCAACTACTTTCGGTCTCCTCATCATCAAACTCTTCAATTTCAATAGTTTTAGGCAAAGCAGGTAAATTTTGAAAATACTCAAAAATGAGCCTAACAAGACTAGGGTGAATAATAGCATTCCTCCTAGGGTTTATTTCCACATCATCGAGGCAATTCTTCAAAGAAGAAAATAAGTAAGAAGGCAGAGATATACGAACCTTATGACGGAAATGATTCAGAATGGCAAAGTGGTAACCATAGACTCTGGTAAAGCACCTGTCAACTGTAATATATTCCATAATAACTCTTAAAACTTTCCTCCAAATAGATTTGATGGACTCCACATCAAAGTAGCTATTAGCAACCTTAACCAACTTCGCTTTCTCCTTATCTTTTTTGGGAAATTTAATGACCGCTTCATCAAAGAATCGTCGGTCCCGGTAGAATTTAACACCCTCTATCGAAAGACCTGTTATTTCACCAATTAAGTCCTCACTCAGCTTAACATTCCTACCAAACAACATGATCTCTCCATTTTTCTAGTTTTTAACAAAATAGTCCAGCATCCCCTCATCCATACCATGGAGCTTTTCTAGATATGGGACTAAACCTCCCTTTTCGATTCTTTCCCACGCTTTAGCATTCTTTCTGTGCTCCTAGAAATTGCTCGGCTCCACACGCTTTCTTTCTCCACCCATAGCCAACTCACTGTAAAACAACACAGAATAGTTGCTCTGGGTCCCGTTTAGGTAATTTTTGTCGAACACCCAGAAAGCGTGCCGCAGACTCTTCTTAAAAAAGAAAGTGGCGTCGGTCCCATCAAATCTAATGAAATCAATGTACCTGATCTTTATCCTTTTCATCATGACTAAGATTGCCTTCTCTCCCATGCACTGAATCATAATAAATTAGTGCTTTCACTTTAGGATGGAGGATATCATTCTTCCTCCACGTGTTTTCCCCACCCTTCTTAACCCCTTCATTGGTGAAGAAATCCGCTACCTTATTGGCTTCTCTATAGGCATGGGACACTTTCACTTTATCAAATTTACTTAATAAAGTTTTCGTTTCTTCGATCCATTTTTTGATGGTCCACAAGGGGGGGTGATCCCAAGAATACAATTTATTATATTCAAAGAATCACCCTCCAACCAAAGATATTTTGTGTTGATCTTGAGGGCTAGGCTGACCGCATGAAAAGCCCCAACAGCTTCCGCAACATGATTAGTTTGAATTCCGATGTCCATAGCAAAAGCCGCAATAAAAGCCCCAGTGTTACATTCCCTTAAAACACACCCACTGCCAGCTTTCCCAGGGTTACCTTTAGCCGCACCATCAAAGTTGGCTTTCATCCAACCCAAAGGTGGCATAGACCAATTAGCATTATCTCTCCCACACACTCCAGGTTTGAGGATTTTTGACCCAACTAATTTTGAATTCCATTTTTCAGCCATAGCAAAATCAAAGGGAGACCAGAAAGCTTTCTCAAACATTTTTCCAGGAATTAAAGATAAAATTTCCTTTATAGCCCTTACAATTTTAGCATACAAATCCCCTTCTGACATCTCTTTACCCCTAAACACTCTATTGTTCCTTTCCTTCCAGATATTCCAGGACACAAAAGGAAGAATAAAAGACCATAGCTTTCTCACAAAAGGATTTTTTGAAGGAGCTTTCCATTGAATGAAGAAATCTTCGACAGAGGCAGGGAAAACCCACACAAACTCAAGAAGCCCCAGTAATTTATCCCAAGTATTCAACACAAAAGGGCAATGAAGAAAAAGATGATTAACAGTCTTGGCTTCATTCCTGCACATATAACATCTGTTTGGTAATTGAACTCCTCTTTTTCCAAGATTGTCCAAAGTGAGGATCTTATTCTGTAGCATTATCCAGTAGAAAATATTGATTTTCAGAGTCAAGTGATTAATCCACGCCTTAGCCCAGAAGGGAGGATGCCCCATCGGACTATCCAACATAGAAGTGGCAGAGGTAATTGAAAAAATACCAGACGGAATGTCTAACCAGACAGCAAGATCCTCCACCTGGTGTTGAACTAGTCTAAGGGCTCTGAAAGCCGACTGAATAGGGCCAAGATCCTGACTGATGGTCTTCAAATCAACCCAATCTCCATTCCTCCAATAATATTTAACCAAGACTCCAAATTCCTTTTTACAATCATTCATCCATTTACTAAATTTCTCTATTCTGATTAAAGGATCTTTAAAAAGCCATCTATCTTCCCAAAATCTGACAAAATTTCCATTTTCAATCAGCCATCCAATTCCCATTTCCAAAAGCTTTCTTCCTCTACCCATATCATTCCAACAGACAGACCCACGAGGTAAAGAAGAAGAGTTTATAATTTCATTTAAAGACTCATAGTTATTAAAATATTTACCTTTTAAGGTATCACGCCATTCTCCATTTAAAGTAAGAGTTCTCATAGTTATTTAATAATTTAAAATTATATATTTTCTATGTTTTAGTTTTTGGTAATGACATTTGATTAGTCTTTTCCATGTAGATAGTGTGATATTAGAAGGGGATATAAGCAAAAATTTATCATTTTATGTCATTGCAATAGTGATCAAGGATTAAGTTTTCTTATATTAGAATGGAAGGATTTGTAAAGTAGTTTATAAACTACCCAATCAATAAAATAATGTATGAAAGTTCAAAGCCACAAACTATTAGAAACAAAGCATTAAATTGAAATACAATTTTGATGATAATTTACAATCATTTTTAAAATGAATTTTATATAAAACTAAAGATTAAAATTTTATATAAAATAATTTCACTTACCAAAATTTAATAACTAATAAAATTATTCAATAACTATTTAGTTTTAACAAAAATTAAAACCCTAATGTCTTCAGCGTGAAATGACATTTTTCATATAAATTCTTCCTCCTCCTAGCATAATTAAATAATTTTAATTATTTGATTATCCCTAAGATCATATTCTCCTATTAATTAAATAATTCTTAATTTAATTATTTAATATTTTCCCCCTTTCCTCCACTTTTAATTAAATTAAATTGTTGTTTTAATTAGAAGTCAATCTATCACATGTCTTCTATAATTAAATAATGTTTTAATTGGCTCTAGGAAAATTCACACCACAAAAAATTCAAAAATTCACTGTGGGAAAATTCACCAACATGACAAATTCATCAAGTTTAAGATTAATTTTGGCAGTGAATTTTTCTACGGTGAATTGTTGGCGGTGAATTTTTCAACCATGAATTGCTAGCCGTGAATTCACCTATGCTGCTTTAATTATTTAATTATTCAATTTCCCTTTTAAATTAAATAATTTTATAATTATTTAATTTTCTCCAACAACCTCTTTTTCTATGCCAATCTTATCTTCCATGTCAATTTTATCTTTTCTTGTCTCATTCATTTTCAACCCTTGATTGAATTATCTCATAATTCAATCTCAATCATTCATTTTGTGTTTTTTTCCCTAATTTAGCCCTAACCCTATTTCATACTACATCTTTCAATCTTAAACATTGATTTACATGTCTTAATGGCTTTTAATCCTAGCCCTTCATTCCAATTTGGTTTGCTATAAAAGACACCTACCATTGTCATTTCAACATCTGCATGAACACCTTCTAAGCTAAAGTAATGTTGTTGAATTATGAGAAACCACATTCAAATCTTCAACAACTTCAACATACTACATTTTTGCATTGCATTTGGTTTGATTTAAATTATGTTTTATGCATGTTTCTATTTCTATCTATTTTACATTTTGATGCACTTGATGTGAACCCTTCTAACCCTTGTTCTTTTGAGCTATTGTGAGTTTCTAACCCTTCTTTTGGGCTATTATGAGTTTGATTTTGTAGGTCAAAGGTTTTTTCTAAAGAGGGCTTGAAGATCAAGTTTTTATAGGAGCCTCCAATCAGAAAAATAGCCTCACCATTGATCAAGGAGGCCAAGAGACAAATTTTGATATATTTTGCTTATGTAAATTTTTTGAATTTTTTTAAACCCTCAAATCTTCATATGGAAATCTATACAACCGAGGGTTTCATTGTGCGTTAATATTTAGATAATTATATTTATGCATGTATTTTCTCTTCGATAAACTCATGCAATATATCTGAATGTTGTTGTGCATTAATCTCCATTTGAATATACATAGTCATAGGTAAATAATTATATTTATGTGCATTAATCTCTATTTGAATATACATAGTCATAGGTAGATAATTATATTTATGTGCATTGATCTTTATTTGAATATACATAGTCATAAGTACTTTTTGATAAACTCATGAATGTTGTTGTGCATTAATGGAGCTATTTGAATATACATAGTTACAGGTAGATAGTAACAAGTCAATATATGCATGAATAACTAGTTGCATTCTTTCCATTCAAAATTTTTATTTGAAATATTATAATTTTCTCTTGTTCTTTTGAGCTATTTGAATATACATAGTTACAGGTAGATAGTTACAAGTCAATATATGCATGAATAACCAGTTGCATTCTTTCCATTCAAATTTTTTATTTGAAATATTATAATTTTCTCTTGTTCTTTTGAGCTATTGTGAGTTTGATTTTGCAGGTCAAAGATTTTTTCTAAAGAGGGCTTGAAGATCAATAGGAGCCTTGAGTTTTTGCTTATGTAATTTTTTTGAATTTTTTTGAATTGTTTTAAACCCTCAAACCTTCATATGGAAAGCTATACAACTGAGGGTTTCATTGTGTGTTAATATTTTTTTGCAGATTAAAAAATATATATTTGAATGTTGTTGTGTATTAATCTCTATTTGAATATACATAGTCATAGGTAGATAATTATATTTACACATGTATTTTCTTTAATATTTTTCTTGGAGATTAATAAAAGTATTTGATTAAAAAAATATATTTGAGTGTTGTGATTTAATCTCTAATTGAATATACATGGTCACAGGCAGATTTATAAATATATTTAGGTATGTATTTTCTTTTTGATAAACTCACACAAGTGAATATATAGTTGCATTTTTTCCATTCAAAATTTTTGTTTGAAATATTATAATTTTTTTTTTTTACTTTATACATTATGAAAAGCCGTAAAAATCTTACTTCTTGTCCTCATGCTCCTGCTTAAGTATATTTTTTTCTTAAAATTAAGCAGTTAGATGTCCCCATGAAAAAAAAATTATGGAATGGATAATTTGGAATGTTTTCATAATCTGCTTAAAATTTGAAAATAGGTTGTGGAGAAATGTGGGGGCTGAAAATAAGCAGCTCGTGCATATTAAAAAAAATGCCATGTGGCTCCACAAATCTCTTTCCCTCCCTTTTCACATTTGCCTCCAATTTTTTCCTCTAGTTTTTAGTTGTACAATTGAAAAAATTAAATTTAAATACAATCATGGGCCATTAGCTCCATAAAATGCTCTTTAAAATGTTGAGCAGTGGCTGCTAGCCAAAATAAACTAAGCAGCCACATAAAGACATGCCCTTATGGTCTTTGTTTTTAATTTATAAATGCAGCTATTAAAACTTTAACCTTAAACTTTTTAATGTTTTAAATTTATTTAAATTTTAGCTTTTAATTTATTTATTTTAAAATGGCCTTTCCTTTTAGTTTATAAATGGAGGGATTAAAAATTTAGCCTTTTAAATTTTTATGATTATCTTTTAAGTTTTAAATTTATTTAAATTTTAGCTTTTTATTTTTCAAGCCCTTGGCCATATGGGAGACTAGGTGTTGTGCTAGAGAGGTTTTTAGCACTTCAGCTAGCTCTTGGTCATGTGGGGAGTTGAATTTTAGCAATTGGGAGCTTAAACATTAGCCCTCTTCTTTCTTTGCATATCATTAATATAACAGTTTTACTAAAACGTGTGTAACTTTTGCGGTGGGATTTTCAAAATTCAAAGAATGTTGGAAAGCTAGCTTCGAGCTCTTCACTATGGTGTAAACAAATTTTCTAGATTTTGCTCCAAAATTCAGGTGCATTCAACCAAAGTTACCCTTTCTTTTCAACTTCAAATGCTCATATCTTTGTCATAGAAAATCATTTTTCAACAATTTTTTGTTTTTAAAAACTTATCAAAAAATCGTAAGGAATCCATTTTTGCAATCAATTTGTGCTTTATACATTTTTTTTGGCATGTTTTCCACACAATTGAAATTAGACTTAAAATTAACCGTTCACATTTGGATTTGGGTTTAAAATTAAGAAGTGTCTTTTAATCCCCAAGATTCATGCACCTTAGTGTGATCTTGAGGATTAGAAATAATTGATCTTTTTTTTTCTCTCTTGTGTTCTGACATACAATTCACCATGGAAAAATTTACTGTCATGACAAATTCACCTGAAGGAAAAATCACCATCGTGAAAAATTATAATCACAAAATTTTAATGGGGTGAATTTCCCTTGAGGCGAATTTGTCATGGCAGTGATCATAGATTTGATGTGTAGTTGGGTCTTTTTCATTTTCTTGTCTTATTGATTTAAAAATAAAACAATAAATATAATTCAAACAAGTGGTACTTATATTTATAGTATTGTAATTATACTATTTTATATTTAATAAAAAATAAATGTAAGTCTTGTTAAGGTGAATAAAATCAAATGTAATTTTGTTAATTATAATAAATTAAATGTAAGTTTTGATAATAAATTTCCTTATGTGAACATGACTCACTAAGACTAATAAATTGTCTTATTTGAATATGGTTCTTACAAATGGTTTGTGGTAGTATAAGTACATAAGTCATATACATAAACACTTAGAAAATAGTATTTTTAGATGTCTTTTACATAATCCCCCTCTCTCTATATAACTAAGAGAAACATTATTATATACATTATTTATATTAATAATTTTTTAAATAAAATAATATATATATAAAATATAATATTAATTATATAAATAGTAATAACATTAATATTATAAATCTATGCATACACATTCAATTTTTTATATAAAAGGTACATATATGAAGTTATTTTAAAATATTTAAAATATAGAATCAATATTTTTCTTAATCTAATTTTTATGTTGTTAATTATAATATTATATAAATATATTAATTTATTTTATTTAATTAATAATCAAAAATTATATATAAAATAGTTATTTAATCATTTAAATATATAGTTTTTATGTTTTAGTTTCTATATATATGGTAACTAGCATACCTATATTTTAAAAATATATGTTAAATATATGGTTATGCTTAGGGTAGCTTCAATTATAGTTTTTAGAGATATCCTTCTCAAGGTGCCTATTTTTAATCAATTGAACCTTAACCCAAATTGAAGCTTAACCCTAAGCATAAAGTTATTTGAACCCTAATTGTAACCCTATTTGAAGCTCATTCGGATTACTGGCTCATAGACAAGGACAAATTCCCTAAAAAGGTGTCTTTCAAGTTTGAAAAAGTGTAGATGGAAAACCCAAACTTTGAAATGGTTGTCACTGACTCCTGGCTCACCCAAACAATTGCTCATCACACTAAGATGTGCATGCTCAACAAAAATTTAGACTGAAAGAGTGGAATATCCAAGTCATTAGAAACCATAATTATATCCTAACCTTAAACCTAAACCTAAACCTAAACCTAATTGGACTGTATCCCTAATTATGCCCTTAACCTAGCCCTAACTTTAGCCCTAACCCTAATTAGACTCTAACCATAATCCTAATGAAATTCTAAACTTAACTAAACTTAATTGGACCCTAATCCTAAGCTTAATTGAACCCTAACCCTAACCCTAAATTTTAACACTAATTTAATCCTAACCCTAATATTAACCCTTACACTAATTAAATCATAACTATAGCCCTAACTCTAATTTGATCCTAACCCTAATTGATCCCCATTCCTAACCTTTTAATTTAATACTAAATTTAACTTTGATTGTAATCGTATTTGAACCCTAACTATAACCCTAACCACAAGCTTTATCATAAAACCATCAACCCAACCCTAATTGAACTCTAATGAACAATAACAATTTTTAACCCTAGTCATAACACTAATTGGATCCTAGTTGTAACCCTAACTCAACCTTAATTAAGCCCTAATTCCACCCAAACCCAAACCTTATCGCTAATAGTAATTCTAATTAAACCCTATACTTGATCTTAACTATAGCCCTAATTGAACTCTAACCCTAATTGAACCATAACTATAATTAAATTGTAACCCTATTTCCAACCATAACTTTAAACCTAAACCTTCATTGAAATGTAACTATAATTGAAGCTATCCCTAATCCTAGTCCAAAATCTTATCCTAATTGAACCCTAAGTGTAATTAAACCCTATGAAAAACCCTAATTTAACCCCATGTATTCAAATCTTTGTAAGGTTTAAATTTATTTATTTGATTTTTTTTTTTTTATTGGAATCTTCGTGATCATTTTTATTTATTTATCTTTTATCTTTGATTTATTTATTTCATCTTTTAGTTTATCTATGGTAAAGATTCTCAAATCTTTGTGATTTATCTTTATGATTAAACAAATTTGATTTATTTCTTTAATCTTTTTATTTATTTATTTTTCTATCAATTCATTCATTTTATTTATCTATTTGATTTTTTAATTTATTTCTTATCTTTCATTTATTTATTTGATTTTTTAGTTTATTTATTTCTATCTTTGATTTAATTATTTGATTTTTTAATTAATTTATTTTTTAATCTTTGATTTATTTATTTGACTTTTTAATTAAATATTTTAAAATCTTTGTGATTTATCTTTGATTTCTTTTTGTGACCAAATATCTTTGATTTGATTAAATTTTGTTTCATCAAATCTCTATGTTTTGATTAAATTTTGTTTCATCAAATCTCTATGTTTTTGTTTTCATCAAATCTTTTTGTTTTTTTTGTTAGTTCAAATGTCTTTTGATTTTGATATTTTTATTTGAGAAAATCTCTTTGATTTTGAATTTTTTAAATCAAATCTCTTTGATTTTATTTTTTCATTTATGTGATTATTTATTTGATCTTTTCATGATTTGTTTGTGAGCAAATCTTCTATTTTTTGATTTATTTGTTTTCATCAGATTTCACATCAAGAGTGCAAGAAATGCATGAAACAATTGTTGATGACAATCCTAACAAATTAAAAATAGATGAATTGATTGAAAATAACAATCAAAACAACAATTAAATAAAATCATTTTTTTTCAATAAATAAAATAATTCAAAACTAATATATCTTCACTTTTTCTCATAGATATCAATACTCTTCATTTAAAAAATATAATGCTATATAATTACCATTCAACCAAATATAGAAACTAAACATGGAAACATTAACAAGTATATTGTACAATATCATCATTCTTCAATCACCAAGGCCATCCCTCTAGTTACAATCTTACCCTCTAGCTGATATAAAACTGGAAAAAAATGGCAAACAACCTTTAGCTTATTGGTGAAGCTCATGAATCACAAACGACACCAAACCAAAAAAAGACCAAAATCCTACCTGAACAAATTCCACGTCATAAAAAACACTTCAAATTCAAACCTTTTAACTCTTAATCAAAAAACAATTAAAAAAAGAAAAAGAAAAACACTATCCCTAATCCTCCTTGAAACAAAAGGAAAAACTTATCTCATTCATTTTCAACCCTTGATTGAATTATCTCATAATTCAATCTTAGCCATTCATTTTGTGTCTTTTCCCTAATTTAACCCTAACCCTATTTCATACTACATCTTTCAATCTTGGCCATTGATTGACATGTCTCATTGGCTTTTAATCCTAACCCTTCATTCCAATTTTATTTTCTATAAAAAACACCTATCATTGTCATTTCAACATCTACATGAACATCTTCTAAGCTAATGTCATGTTGCTGCATTATGAGCAACCACATTCAAATCTTCAACAACTTCAACATATTACATTCAATATTTTGATGTTTGCATTCCATTTGGTTTGATTTAAATTATGTTTTATGCATATTTCTATTTCTATCCATTTTACATTTTGGTCAACCTAATGTGAACCCTTCCTTCTAACCCTTGTTCTTTTGAGTTATCGTGAGTTTGATTTTGCAGGTCAAAGGTTTTTTCTAAAAGGGCTTGAAGATCAAGTTTTTGTAGGAGCCTCCAATAAAAAAAATAGCCTCAAGGAGGCCAAGAGACGAATTTATTCAATATATTTTTGATATATATAATTGGATATATTTTGCTTACTGTAAATTTTTTGAATTTTTTTAAACCTTCAAACCTTCATATGAAAATTTGTGTTAGTATTTTTTTGCAGATTAAAAAATATATCTGAGTGTTGGTGTGCATTAATCTCTATTTGAATATACATAGTCATAGGTAGATAATTTTTGCATTATATACGGGTTAATATTTTTTTGCAGATTAAAAAAAATATCTCTAATGTTGTTGTGCATTAATCTCTATTTGAATATACATAGTCACATAATTTTTGCATTATATACAGATTTATAAATATATATAGACATATATTTTCTTTTTATAAACTCACACAACATAAAATATCTCTAATGTTGTTGTGCATTAATCTTTATTTGAATATACATAGTCACATAATTTTTGCATTATATACAGATTTATAAATATATATAGGCATATATTTTCTTTTTATAAACTCACACAACATAAGCACAAGTCAATATATACATGAATAACTGGTTGCATTTTTTAAACCCTAAAACCTTAGCTCTCTTCTTTCTTTGTATATCATTAAAATAGTAGTTTTACTAAAACATGCATAATTTTTGTGTAACAGGTTAGGTTTTTGAAATTCAAAAAGTGTTGGAAAGCTGGTTTGGAGCTCTTCACCGTGGTGCAAATGTATTTTCCAGATTCTACTCCAAAAATTAGGTGCATTCAGTCTATGCCACCCTTTCTTTTCAACTTCAAATGCTCATATCTTTGTCATACAAAATCATTTTTCAAAATTTTTTTTAAAAAAAAAAAGGAATTCTTTTTTGCAATCAGTTTTTGATTTATACATTTTTTGGCATGTTTTCCACACAATTGAAATCGAACTTAAAATTTGAACAAAAAATTAAATAAAAAGGATGGAACTATAGAATAATGCTTTTCTCTTGTCCCAATTTCTATTAGAGCACCTAATTGATAATTTTTTTTGTATACCAGAAGGTGGATTTGTGATTTTCCTTTTAGCAATTTCATAGAATGAAATGCATTAAAATAACTTTGATATGGATGTAGCATTGCCTAAATGTTAAAGAATGCACTACTAGTATAATTTGTTGGCACATTATAGTACAGTTTCACCCTCAATCATAATTTTCTTGTGTAATTTAAACCTCCAACAAGTTTAATGAAATATCATCCATTATGACTTCCACTATTGCAAATTTTTTTAGTTTCATCAAGAAAATTTGAACAAGAATTTAAATAAAAAAGGTGTAACCATAGAATAATGAGTTTCTCTTGTCTCAATATCTATTAGAGCACCTAATTGATAATTTTTGTACCCAATAGGTGGATTTTTGATTCTCCTATTAGAAATTTGATGGAATGAAATACATTAAAATAACTCTGATATGATTGTAGCATTGCCTAAATGTTAAAGAATTTTACTAGTATAATTTTCTGGCATGTTGCAACAAAGTTTTACATTCAATCATAACTTGTTTACATGTAATTTAAACATCATCATAAAAATTTACTAATAAAAGAGTTAATAATATTACAATATCTGAACATGAAAACTGAAACCTTCAATAATTTTAATGTTACATCCATCATGACTTCCAATACATTCAGTTACTGTTTGATACTCTTTGCACTAAAGACGTTGAATATCTTAAGCACATTGAAAAAAAAAATTCTGAAGATTTAAAAAATAAATATGCAATCTATGGAAGAGGTAGGAGATCTTAGCAATTTCAGATAAAATACAGGCAATCCACAATGTAATCTATTGATTAGGTATCACCTGAAATATACATTTTTACAACCAAGAATATTTTTCCTAAAATATGGACCAAGGGTAAAAAACTCTTTGAAATGTTTGGTTAAAGAAAGGCTATTAGAATATTTGGGCTAAAAATCAACCCAAATGAAAAGCAGACCTTTTTAAAAAAGCACACATTAAATTCAAAAAAAACATATAAACAAGGAAAAACATACTCTTATGCAATGCTTGTTTAAAAAAGAATATTTTAATGTTTGGATTGAAAAACAAACCAAATAGAAAACAAACCTTTTTCTAACCCCCTACTCTAAGCATAATCTATATCAGTATCACATAACATCCAACCTAATGGAACACTACCCACTTACAATTAATTCTTCATATACTAGTCTTATCTAGATGCCAAAAGTACTTGAAATTTGAAGAAAAAAATATAATTTACATGAATTTTGTACCAATAGCAGCATGAAACTTGTTTAGAGTGTCAAGGAATAGAACCATTGGCAACCACTTCTTCATGTTTGACAACTGGTTAGGGATAAATATTGTTGCTTGGTGTTGTTCCTTGTGGTGATAAGAAATTCAAAACCATAGCACCATCAATCGCTTATTCGAGCTTGACGATTGACTAGGCACAAACCTCGTTGCTTGGTATTGTTCCTTATGGTGGTGGGGAATTATGAACTGAATGGATATCTTTTGGAGAAGATAGGGATGGTATGGATTAGCAAGACAATTGGTTTTCATTTTGAACTTGCTCCTCTTGAGAAATGTTATTGATATCAAGTGGCTGGTCTAACATAATAGGGAAGAAAGCAATGGTGGAGCAGGAGGCTCCAACCAACAATTGAAATAATAAAAAAGTAGTATCTATTTTTCCTCATGAACTGAATGATGTTGTTCTAGTAGGAATAACGTGTGTACTTGTGAATGTCGGAATATGAAAAAGTTTGGTAGGTGCATACTTATGTATCCCTTAAGATTATAAAGTACTAATTAATTCTCATAATTAAATAAATTCTAATTTTATTTAATTATTTTTCATTTTTCTACTATAATTAATTTTTTTTTAAATTATTCATTAACTTTTTCTTCTATAATTAAATAAATTTTATTTATTTAATTATTTTCCATGTTTCCCTCCACTATTAAATAATTATTTTAATTATTTAATGTTTTTCCCCTTTCCTCCACTTTTAATTAAATTGTTATTTTAATTAAAATTCAACCTATCACATGTCTTCTATTATCAAATAATATTTTAATTATTTAATTATTCACTTTTCTTCCTAAATTAAATAATTTTATAATTATTAAATTTTCTACAACAATCTCTTTTTTGTGCCAATCTTATCTTCCATGTCAATCTTATCTCTTCTTGTCTCATGCATTTTCAACCCTTGATTGAATTATCTCATAATTCAATCTTAGCCATTCATTTTGTGCCTTTGTCCTAATTTAGCCCTAACCGTATTTCATACTACATCTTTCAATCCTGGCCATTGATTGACATGTATTATTGACTTTTAATCCTAACCCTTCCTTCCAATTTGGTTTTCTATAAAAGACACCTACCATTGTCATTTCAACATATACATGAACATCTTCTAGGCTAATGTCATACTGTTGAATTATGAGCAACTGCATGCAAGTCTTCAACAACTTCAACATACTACATTCACTCTTTTGAAGTTTGCATTGCATTTGGTTTGATTTAAATTATGTTTTATGCATATTTTTATTTCTATCCATTTTTATTTTTTTTAGACTAGATTCCATCTATTTCTAATTTAAAATATTTTTTATACATATTTCTATTTCTATCCATTTTTCCTTTTTTAACTAGATTCCATCTATTTCTATCCATTTAATTATATGAAGGAAGGGCAACATAAAGGCCACTAGACTAGAACATTACTTAAAAAGACCCCCTGAAAAAATGTCAATCACGAGCAATATCATGCAAAGGAATGCATGCATGGAGGTGTTAAAACTATAATCTCGTAATTATAGTTGAGAACTCCTTTACATTAAGTTAAAAACAAAACCATGCCCCTAAAAATAATAATTATAATTCAGTTTCCCTGTAAATCACAAACATCTGCTGAACACATATAAGAGAACCTCCAGCCGTCAGATGTTCTCATATTTACGTGCACCTACCAAACTTCTTCATATTCCAACATTCACAAGTACACACGTTATTCCTACTAGAACAACACCATTCAGTTCCTGAGGCAAAATAGATACTACTTTTTAATTATTTCGGTTGTTGGTTGGAGTCTCCTGCTCCACCATTGCTTTCTTCCCTATTATGTCAGACCAGCAACTTGATATTAACAACATTTCTCAAGAGGAGCAAGTTCAGAATGAAAATCAATTGTCCCACCAATCCATACCATCCCTGTCTTCTCTGAAAAGAAGTCCATTCGGTTCCTAACTCCCCACCACCAGAAGGAACAAAACCAAGCAACAAGGCTTGTGCCCAGTCAGTTGTCAAGCACGAAGAAGCGGATCATGGTGCTTTGGTTCCGAATTTCTTATCACCACAAGGAACAACACCAGGAAACAAGATTTATCCCCAACTAGTTGTCAAACATGAAGAAGCGATTGCCAATGGTTCTCTGTTCACAAGTTTCATGCTGCTATTGGTACGAAATTCATGTAAGTTATATCTTTTTCTTCAAATTTCAGGTGCTTTTTGCACCTAGATAAAACTTGTATATGGAGAATTAATTGTAAGTGGATAGTGTTCCATCAGGTTGGATGTTATGTGATATTGATATAGATTAGCTTAGAGGAGGGGGGTTAGAAAAAGGTTTGTTTTCCATTTGGGTTGTTTTTTAGTCCAAACATTAGAAAATTATTTTTTAAACAAGCATTGCATAAGAGTGTTTTTCCTTGTTTGCATGTTTCTTTGAATTTAATGTATTTTTTTGGAACCTAGCAATAAATTGTATATATGGAAATGATATGTAGTCACTTTTACTTCAGAAGCTCTGTAGCTTTGTTCTTTGATGAGAATGTAAATCTTGCTAAAACAGCTAGAAAAAGGTTTGCTTTTCATTTGGGTTGATTTTCAGCCCAAATATTCTAATAGCTTTTCTTTAACCAAGCATTCCAGAGAGCTTTTTACCCTTGTATGTGGACCTGCTTTTCGTTTGGGTTGATTTTCAGCCCAAATATTCTAATAGCTTTTCTTTAACCAAGCATTCGAGAGAGCTTTTTACCCTTGTATTTGGGTCCACATTTTAGGCAAAATATTCTTGGTTGTAATAAGGTATATTTCAGGTGATAACTAACCAACAACTTACATTGTCGGTTGCCTGTATTTTATCTGAATTTGCTAAGTTCTCCTACCTCTTCCAGAGTTTGCATAATTCTTTTCTAAATCTTGGGATAATTTGTTTTCAATGTGACAAAGATATTGAACGTCATTAGTGCAAAGAGTATCAAACAGTAACTGAATGTTTTGGAAGTCATGATGGATGTACCATTAAATTTGTTGAAGGTTCTGGTTTTCATGTTCAGATATTGTAATATTCTTTACTCTTTTATTAGGAAGCTTTATGATGATGTGTAAATTACACAAACAAATTATGATCGAATGTGAAACCGTGGTGCAACATGCCAGAAATTTATACTAGTAACACTCTTTAACATTTAGGGAATGCTACAATCATATCAAAGTTATTTTAATGTATTTCATTCTATGAAATTACTAATAGGAGAATCACAAATCCACCACTTGGATACAAAATTTATCAATTAGGTGCTCTAATAGATATTAGGACAAGAGAAAAGCATTATTCTATGGTTACACCTTTTTTATTTAAATTTTTGTTCAAATTTTCTTGATGAAGCTAAAATTTATTGCAATATTGGAAGTCATGATGGATTTAATTTCATTAAACTTGCTGGAGGTTCCAGTTTTCATGTTCAGATATTGTAGTATTCTTTTCTCTTTTTATTAGGAAGCTTTATCATGATGTTTAAATTACACAAGTAAATTATCATTTGGGGTGAAACTGTACTGTAACGTGCCAGCAAATTACACTATTAGCATTCTTTAACATTTAGGCAATGCTACAGCTATATCAAAGTTATTTTTATGCATTTCATTTTATGAAATTGCTAAAAGGAAAATCACAAATCCACTTCTTGGTATACAAAAATTATCAATTAGGTGCTCCTATAGAAATTGGTACAAGAGAAAAGCATTATTTTGTAGTTCCACCTTTTTTATTTAAATTTTTGTTCAAATTTTCTTGATGAAGCTAAAATTTATTGCAATATTTATCAACAGCCTGCTTTTGCCGTCTCAACCACCTGCTAAAGGCCTGCTTTTGTAACCTTTTGTTGAGGGCGAGTCTTACATTTGGGTCTATTCTGCTAGTTTTTTCAAGGATTTGTGCCTGCTGCCGAGGTGAAAGACTTCCCAAGATTAAAACCCTAGTTGAAGCCATTGTCCTCGATAGTAACACCATTAGTATTTGCGTATAACTTTATTGTGCCAATTTTTTCAAGGGTTTGTGCCTGCTGCCGAGGTGGGAAACTTCCCAAGATTAGAACCCTAGTTGATGCCATTGACCTCACTATCGACACCATAAGCATTTTTTTACTTGTAAGAATGACCCTAGAAAACTTATATCAATCCATTTAGAGCATCAGATATTCAGCTCTTTTGTGTTTTCCTCTACAGTTTTACATAAAAGACTATATATATGCCTGCATATAAGTGTAAACTATAAAAATGTTTTATATATTTATAGAAAAAATTGTTTACTGAAATGTTTAGTGTTTGGAAGTGGTCTGGTTGTGATAGGGACAAATGCCTTGTATTCATCAAAGACCATACATTATAAAAGAGTCAAGGATAATTGCTAAGTATTACAGCTTCAAAAGTGAAATATTGGTTCATAATTCAATTTTAAGTGTAGTATGTTATTCTTTGAAGGGTTCCAACTATTGGAGGCAAAGAACTGGATTTACATCTTTTATACTAGAGGAGGTCTTCAACAAGTAAGAAACTTCAAGCCTTAAATTATATGGTCAATATTTTGTTTTGGTATATGTATGAAATTTTTCATATACTCGAGGGATAATTTGTATCTTATCCATTTCTCTTATGTTGGGTCTATTAATTATTCCATTTTTTCTAATCATGCTTTCTTTCTTATAAAGTGTTGGCACAATTGTTTCTATGTATGGCTTTGCATTAACAACTATAGACAAGAATGGTGAAGCTAATTGCGTCTCACGTATAATAGTCCAATATTAGCAATATTATTTAGTTGTGATTGTAATTATTATAGCAGCTTCATTACCATCCCATGCATTATAAGATTTGATTTGATATAGGTTTTTGTTGTTGATGTTGTGAAACTGAAATAGATTGTGATTCTCCGTGTCTTGCTCTCTAGCATGCAAGAGAGCTAGTGTAAACAGGAAGAATTGAGGATTGGTGGGATGTAACACCCCTCCTTTTTGTGCTCTGTTAATCAGGCAATGTTTTCCTATGTTATGCTTTGATCATGTTAACATGTGAATTAATGATGCTATAGGCTTTGATTATGTTAATGATGTTAGCTTTGTCAGTTAGTGATATTGTATTGGTGAAGGGGACGGGGTTGTATCACTCGCTTGCGAGTGCCCTACGATTCTGAGATTTCCTCTTCATGGTGTGTCTGATCATATTATGTATATATGCACGTTCGACATGCTCTTTGTTGCAGGTTGGCAGGTATATGACATCAACTCCATCTGGTTTCCAGGTCTGAGCGTGTCCATTGACCAACGGAAATTAATTGGGAGATAGTAGCTAGGGTTTCCGAACCAGGTCGTCACCCTAGTCATAGCATGTTGTTGGTTTGTCATCGGGGTCAGTTGTTTTAACTTGGTCAGTTCCCCGTGAGTGTTTATTTAATTGCAAATTTAAAGTTTATTAAATGACTTGCATAGTTTGATTAATGATTAAATGTGTTTAGTTGTAGGCTAAAAGTGATTAAATAGCTTTTGGAAGTTATAAATGAATGTTTTGTTCTATTGAGATATTGGAAAATTAGTGATTAATTAATTAATTTAATTGAATTAATAAAATAATCTAATTTGGAATTAGATTTATTTTATTGATAATTTAAATTAATTGTGTGAATTAGCTAAATTATCCCTTTTGAATTGAAAGTGTAAAAGATTTAATTCTTTTGTTGAATATAAAGTGCTAAAATATTTGAATTCAAATTGGAATTAGAAAATTGTTTAAAGTTATTAAAAAATTCAAATGTTTGCTTATGCAAGACTTTGGGGTAGAAAAGATATTTTCTGAATTAGTTGACTTTTTGGCAAAGGATATTTGTGAAGTTGAAAGTGGAAATTGAATTTAGTGTGAATTTGAAAGTGAGTTGCATTTGCATTTTGAATTTAATTAGAATTAGAATTTGAATTAGAAATTGAATTTGAATGTGAATTTGGGGAGTTTGGAAAAAAATGTTATATTTGATTTAGGGTTTTCTTTCAAACTCTCCATGAAATTCTTGGTTTTGAATGTTTTGGTGGAGAGGCTTGGAGGAGGCAAAAATGGTGGAGTTGAAGGAGTGCTTGGAAATCTCCATGTGGAAGCTTGTAAATCTTGGAGAAAACATAAGGTTCTATACTTTCTCCTTTCATCTACTTGCTCATTTGGAATGAATGGAAAATATAGTTTAGATTCAATGGAAATTCTTGAAAAAACTCTTAAAGTTGCTAAATGGTAGATAGATTTGGAAATTGAAACCATGCAAGAAGTTTATACCAAGTTATTGAAGGAAAATCAAGGAAAACTCAATATTAGAGATAGGTTTTGAAAACCCATGTTGTTGTTTTGAATAAGTTCTATTTTTGAAATGGGTGGGGATTATTTTCATAATTTGTGTATGAAATCAAATTTGGGTATATGTATTGTGAATACAACCATATATATTGATATATGGAAATACCCACAAAAAATATATGCATATATATTCGTGCTTTTAGATAATTTTAAATTTGGGTAAAACCCAGAAAATAAAACCTCTGTATTTTCATTTTTTCAGTTCTGATAAAACGCAGGAAATTTTAAATTAATTTTAAATTTGTTTTTGGGTGAGGTGGGAGGTCAAACCCCACCCCACCGCCGCCGCCACCGCGGTCGCCGCCCGGCAGGGAGGCAGCACTGTGTGCGAAGCACACAGCCACCGCCGCCCTGCAGGGAGGCGGGCAAAATGTGGCCGCACACAGCCTCTGCCGCCCGGTAGGGAGGCGGAACTGTGCGCTCAACGCACAGGCTCCGCCGCCCGGCTGGTGGGTGGGGTGTTGTGTGGAGCACACAGGCTCCGCCGCCATGGGCGGCGAGGGCCTGCGTGCCCAGGGCTTCGGCCCTTGTGGTTTTAAAAAGCTATTTCTTTTTTTGTTAATTTTGGTTAATTTTAATTAACCTAACTTTTATATTTATATTAATTATAATATATTTTGTATATTAAATATATAATATTTAATATTGTATATTATATGAAATATAATATATTTAATATATATTAAATTAAAGAAATTTTAGTATAAGTTCAAAATGCATTTTATGATAATCATGAGGATTCAAAAAGTATAAGTTAATTGGAAAATAAAATATTATTTTATTTGGTATCTTTTATTTAATGGGAATTTAGATTTAAAGTGATATAATTTATTTAATTGCAAATAAAATATCATTTTACTGGATATATTTAAATAATGTTAAATGTTAAACTGGAAATTGTAAACCATCATGTGATTATTATGATTTTGGAAATTGATATTTAGTATATTGTCATAAATTTCAATGAAGTGACTTTAAGCTATTATTCAAATGGTATTAAAGGAATATCTTGTGTATTTTTCTAGATGTCTAATTATATAATACGATTACAGAAATGAAAGTGAAGGGCGAACTTATAAATTAACCTAAATGATTTATTAATCAAGTGATCTATCTATGGTATGTGATCATGAAACTTAGGGAGAACGGTTGATATAAATTTTAATCAGATAGCTACGTTATTAACATGTTTGATTATGAATAAGGTTATGAGAGTTAGAGTAAATGATTTGTTCTTTAAATATCTGAATGTTAGGAAAAGAAATGGGATCAATTGATTGGATAGATGCAAGTCATGAAATCTGTGATTGAATGGATTTAGGAAATCCGAACATTAGTTTACCTATTGGTCTGAAATGTTTTCAGTGCTTAATTGTACACTTTCGATGTTGTGAAATGAAAGTGAATGTTTGAGAATCTTCCAGATATGGGTTCATTTATTGATATGGATGGTTATACGTGAGTCAGCCTTTGTTCTGTACTTTGGTTTTTGTGTTATGAGAAGTCTGTTTGTCAAAACTACATTTTTGGGCATGTAGAGAACGTGTGATTATATGATTGTTGATTTTAGTCGCTTCTTGTTGACCATGTAAGTCTTCCAGCAGTGTTTTCTTGAGATGATGCTATGTCTCTTATGTTTTGCTTTGGCTATCTTGGATTATGTGTGAGTTAAGCTCAAGTGGTTACCTGGTTCTTTGAACGGGTTGTGTGACCTTGTGATTCATGGTTGAGTCGATTTAATAGTTGTTATGTGGGTTTCATCATGTTAGTCAACCTTGTGTTAGCCTTGGGTAGTGCACGTTTTGGTTTCAAGTTTTGTACATCTGTAGTGATGTGTTACCTGTTGAGGTGTTTGGTTATTTGTGATAAGTGTTAGTGCATTGTCTACCTTTGGCATGTGGTTGAGTTTTGTGTTGTCGATAGGGGAGTGGCTTTCAAATGAGCGCCGGGCCCAAAGTGGTTCCAGGATAACTCGTGTGAGAGTCGGTTAATTAAGCGAAAATTAAATTAACTTATACTAGGGATAGAGTAGCTTGAACATTAATAAGATAATTTTAGCCCCGCTCATTGGCTCAAGGGCTTGTATGAGACTTGAGATGAGTCGGGAAGGCCTGGAATGGCAAGATCGTTATCTCATCTTTACGAGAGATATTCGATTCTACTCTGGTATGCATGTGGGGTCGGGAGTCGGTTGAGGTTTCCAGGATATCTCTAGAGGGAGCCGGGACCTAGGAAGACTTGCCAGGAGATCCCATGCAGCCTTTGCGATGACACTCCTCCTATGACAACAGTCGGTATGGTGTTGAACCGTTGGTGTATTTTGTACAGTGATTGTACTCGATTTTGTACTCTGGAAGCATTGTAATCTTTGATGTTAAGTGATGTGGTTTATGTTCTTGTCTCAGTTCAGTTCATGTGTTAGCATGTGTCTAGTGGTAGATGGTCTTGTCTAGGAAATCCTTGTTACTATCTCCTAGCACGGAGGGAGTGGGGCCTTTGGGTTCCACATGGTCGGGTGGCGTGCATCTTTCCGTTGGTTCTTCTTCTTGTTCGTGTGTTCGTGATTTCCAGTTGGAGAGCTCGTGGGAATCAGATTCTTCTCATGCCTTGTTCTCTCAGTTCTTATTGTATTTTATTACCCCTTAGTTGTTCGAGGTGGAATTGGTAATATGTAATCATTTGGTTGGAATTGCCTCATTCGGGGAATGAGTGATGTAATTTTGTTGTTTAAATGCTAATTGTAATCTTGAGGTATTTATTATCCTTGTTGTAATTTATCTTGCTTGGAATGTATGTTGTCTCATTTCCTTAAGTGCATAATGTTTCAGTTTATGTTAATGTTAGTTGATGTTGGGTTTTTAAGTAATCTTTGTCTCGTGGCCTTAGAGGTTGTTTGCAATATGTATTCACCTTACATGTTATTTGTACTTAAACAAAAAAAAAAATTGGTACGTTTAAGTGGTGAATTGCAACTTCCTCTAGGGCTGCGTGGCGGGGCATTACATGGGAACTTCAGCTATATATTGATTAGTATAATGATATTTTAGATTTAGTACATTAGATATATACTGTATACCTAGTTATATCAAAGAATTATAGTTGAATGACTGCAAATGAAAATATATGGTTGAAGTTTGCTTTTCTACATTTGTTAATTCATGTTTGAGCTATATGCTTACTAGTTTTGCCAATAGACGAATCAAATAGTTGGGAGAGTAAGCTGATCAATTTATTAGCTAATTGATGCTCTTATTAGAGAATCAGAAATGGCCTATCAAACCTTATCACCATGAGAGTGAAAATATTTTAATTTCCTCATATCAGCAAAAACACTAGAAACAGATGTATATGGATCTCTGGTTATTGGAATAATCTCTCGGAAGGCATTTGCAGTGAGCCTGAAGGACAGAGACTGAAGAAATGGGACATTATCAAATCAATTCCTTGTGCCAGAATAATGATAGAATGCTAAATATCTCATGGGAAAGGCCAATATATACGTCAATAGTCTGTCATTTTTTAATCTGACCAGCTTTTCACTATAAGCATTTCCTATGGTAGTAGTGGTCATTAAGTGGTGTCATATTCTGATTAAATGGAAGGTTTTACTGCTATGGCAGGAATCTTAAATATTGTAGAATTTTTTTGTCATATTCTAATTAAATGGAAGGTTTTACTGCTATGCAAGTACTATCTTTAATATTTATGCCGAGAGGCGTATAACCTACAACTACAGCTGAGGATGGTGGTGATGTATAATGTTTGTACATGGTTTACAAAAAATGGCCCGCCTAAAATTATAATAATCAGATGTTTTCATTTATGTTTTAAAGATTGAGTTTTATAGCTCTATAAAAGTCACACCTTTAAGCTTTAATAGAAAAATAATATTAGGTTTTAATTAAAAATTCCATTTTAGCTTTAGATATCTTAAATATACAATATATTTATTTGATAAATGTACAGAGATATTAATCTCAAGGCAGCTATCTTGAATTTGTCACATTGGTATGTTAGGTGCATTGAGATTGAAATCTCTTGGTATTTTATAGATAGATATACTTAAACATCTGAACTATGTAACACCCCTCCATTTTGGATATTTGGATCGGCAAGGTTCTTTGTATGTCTGAGTATGCTTATGATGTGATTGTTGAACTTGGTGACCTTTTGATCGTGTATTTATTAGTAATGCGCATGTTATATCATGATGTGTCGATTGTGTTTGAACAGGCTTTGACTTTGGGAACTTGACTACTTGTGATCGTGATTGTTAAATGATGTGAAGTTATATGTTGATGTGATGTTCTTTTACTCCGATGTTATCCTTATGGCATGATTTAGAATAACTTAGAAGATATCTGATTAAATGATGTTTATGCTATTGATCATATCATTGATGTTAGATGCGTCAGTTAGAGATACTGTATTGGTGAAGGGGACGGATTGTATCACTCACTTGCGAGCGCCCTACAATTTCGGTATTTCCTCTTCACAGCGTGTTTGATCATAACATACATATATATGTTGCACGCTCGACATGTTCTTTGTTGCAGGTTTGTAGGTACATGACATCGACTCCACCTAGTTTCATAGGTGTGAGTGTGTCCATTTACCAACGGAAATTGATTGGGAGATAGTAGCTAGGTTTTCCGAACTGAGTCGTCACCCTAGTCATAGCGTGTTGTTGGGTTGTCGTCAGGGTCAGTTGTTTTAACTTGGTCAGTTCCCCTTGAGTGTTTATTTAATTCCAAGTTTAAAGTTTATTAAATGACTTGCATAGTTTAATTAATGATTAAATGTGTTTAGTTGCAAGTTAAAAGTGATTAAATGGCTTTTGAAATTTATAAATGATGATTGTTTTGTCTTATTGAGATGTTGGAAAATTAGTGATTAATTAATTAATTTAATTAAATTAATAAAATAATCTAATTTTGAATTAGATTTATTTTATTGACTAATTAAATTAATAGGGATAAATTAAATCAATTTAGTCATGTTGGCATCATTAGATATTTGGATTAAATCAAAAATTAGAAATATGTTTTATATTTTATTCCTAGAAATAAAGTTTAAGAAAATAATGTTATTATGAATTGTTGAATTATATTTTGTTAAAAGAAATTTATTTGACCTTGGGGTTGCAAATAGATTTTTATTTTAAAAGGATATTATGCAAATTACACTTGGAAATAGAAATTGCTTTATGATTTTGCAAAGAAAAAAGAAAAGAAAAAAGAAAATATCTTCATTTAGCAATAAGTTTGGTGGGTGAGTCCATTTTAGGGCTTGGACAAATTTGGAAGAAGGGCTTGCATAAGGAAATTAGAATTTTTGGGGAATTTTGGAAAATGGAGGATTGAAATTGGAGAGCAAAAAAATAAAAATAAATTTTTTTGTTTGGATTGTTGGTTGGAGAGCTTGGAGGTGGCAAAAATTGTGGAGTTGAAGGAGTGCTTGGAATTCTTCAGAAAGCTTCCAAATTTGGAGGAAACACAAGGTTCCATCATTTCTTCCTCCTACTTCATGTTTCATTTTGAATGGAATTTAAAAAATTGAAAATATAGTTTTGATTCAATGGAAATCTATAGAAATGCTCTCAAAATTGCAAACTTGTAGTTAGATTGGGAAATGGAAACCAAACAAGAAATTTACACCAAGAAATGGAATGAAAATAAAAGAAAACTCCATTTTAGAACTAGATTTGGAAACCCTTTTTATTGTTTTAGAAAATAATTTCTATTCTTGCAAAGGATTTGGATTATTTTCACAATTTGGCTATTAAATTCAAAATGGGTACATATATTTGTGAATATACCCATGCATATCAATACATAAATATATTCTAAAATCTCTGATATTTAATCTCTTTGAAATTGGTTACAATTAAAGCCAGAAAATCACTGTATTTTCATTTAGAAAAAAAAAGTAAGATAATCTTCTTCTTTTTATTCCCGATTCAGGTGCATTATACCATACTTCCTCCCACCACAGAATAGGGAGGCGACCTTTAGTATTAAC
Source organism: Sequoia sempervirens (assembly GCA_007258455.2). Lineage (NCBI taxonomy): Eukaryota > Viridiplantae > Streptophyta > Pinopsida > Cupressales > Cupressaceae > Sequoia > Sequoia sempervirens. The sequence continues at coordinate 929,958,193 of VDFB02281492.1, forward strand.
TCTGACCACAAGGCTACTGGCAGTGAGGCGAGGGCACTACTGCTTCAGCTTTGAGGTCCCAGCCATGGGTGGCTGGGAAACAATTTATTTTTTTTTTTTTAGCTAGTTGTTAAATTTTGTTTGTTAATTTAATCGAACTTTATATATACTATATATAATATTTATCCTTTATATATATAAAATATATATATTTAATATATATTAAATTAAAGGAATTTTAGTAAGTTCAAATTATATGTTATGTTATTCATGAGGATTTTAAAAAATGAATTAATTGGAATATATATATATATATATATATATATAATTTGATATATTTTGTTCAATGGGAGTTTAAAGTTAAAGTTATATAATTTATTCATTTGCAAATAAAATATTATTTTATTTGGTATATTTAAATAATGTTAAATGTTAAACTGGAACTTCTAAACGATCATGTGATTATTATGATTGCGGAAATTGATATTTCAATATATAGTCGTAAATTTCAAAGTTTGTGATTTTAAGCTATTATTAAATGTATGTTAAAGACATATCTTGTTTATGCAAAATAATAAAGAATAAAATATGATTAATTGAAATATATGAAAATATAATTTATTTAAGAAGCTGACTTTGATCATCAAAGTTGAAGCAAACGAACTCCTCTAATTAATCGAATTTATTCAAATTATGATTTAAACGAAAAATCTGGGAACTTGAAATGATATTTGAAATATTGAATTCAGACTTAATCTGAAGTGATTACCGCATTGGTATTGAGGAAATGAAAATTGATGTTTGACCATACGTTTTATATAAAATATTGACTTTGATTTATTTATTTATTCTATAATGAAATATGGATTAAATGATTCAACTTAAAGGTCATTGATTAAAATGTCTTAATCCTTGAATATAATAGTGAAACTTTGAAATAAAGATTAATATATTTAATCTAGATGTCTTTCTATCAAAACGATTTAAGTATGGAAGACAATTGAGAACTTAGAGATAATGAATGACTTAGATCAATTGGGTGGTTCTAATCATTAATTATGGAACATAATTGAAGAGCCTAGGATTGCCGAATGATTTATTTTAAATCAAAGGACTTTATTTGTCAAATGTTGATTTATTGATAATTTGACTTTGATTAATTATAGATTGAGCAAGTAGAGTTGTATTATTGGTTTAAATTATTTAATGTCGGCAAGAGGATTTAAGTATATACTAGTGAGTATAATTGATCGGAAAATATTTGTGTACAAGAGAGATGAGTTTTAGTTGATTTATTTAATTCAGAGTTGAGATTAAGACTGATTTATTTGATCTAAACATCTTCTTATCAAATGTTCTAAATATAGAATACAAATGAGAAAACTTAGAAGTAACGAATGATTCAATGAATCATATGAGATTGAGTTGTTGATTTATTGCTAGGTTGAAATAAAGAGTAATTTATTTAATCCAAATGCTTTATAAAACAAGTGGATTTAATTACATTATATGATTGTGGGACGTAGAGTTATTAATTGGATTGATTTCGATTCAATGATGTTATTTATTGAAATGTCTGGATTTAGAATATGGTTGTGTAATTTAGAGTAAATGATCTGTTCTTTGAATATTTCTATGTTGTGAAAAGAGATGAGATCAATTGATTGGATAAATGCAAGTCATGAATACTGTGTTTGATTGGATTTAGGAAATCCAAACAGTAGCTCACTTCATTGTCTGAAATGTTCTCAGTGGTTAATTGTTTGTGTTTGTTGTGTTGTGGAATTAATGTGAATGTATTGAAAGTCTTCCATATAGGAATTCTTTTATTGATATTGGTTGTGGCATGTGAGTCAACCTTTGATGTGTTATGGAAAATATGTGTCGTTACATAGTGTCATTTCACCCGGTTTTCATGTACGAGTTTTGTAATTGTGCCTCCTTGGGGATAGGAGAAGGTTTTGTAATATGTGCCTCCTTGGATGGAGTGGATATGTTTTGTTGTTGCCTCCAGTGTTTGGAGAGGGTCTTAACCTTGTTGCCTCCAATGTTGGTGTGAGTTCTTGATTGTTACCTTCTTGAATGGAGAGGTTGTGTTTATCTGGATACCTATTCTAGTTATCATCGTGTGTGTCGTCTTAGGAGAGTGGCTTGCAATGGGCACTGGCGCACAAAGTGGTGCCAGGATAACCCTTTGTAAGTTGGTTAATTCAGTGATAACTAAATAAACTTTTAGAAGTATAGGATGCATCAAACATTAAATAAGATTAAGTATGCCTCGCTCATGGACCCAAGGGCTTGTTGTAGACTTGGGATGAGATGGGAAGGCCTGGAATGGAAAGATCATCTATCTTGTCTTCACAAGAGGTATTTGGTTCCGCATGAGTAAGCATGGGTGCCGGGAATGCGGTAGAGGCTACCAGGATAACCCGTGGAGTGGGGGCCGGGGCCTAGGAAGATTCCCAGAGGATATCCCTTGACGAACTATGCGATGACACTCTTCCTAAGTCAGCATTTTGTATTTGATATTTGTGACACTCTTGATCTATTCTATGTCTGGAACCAATGTAACCTTTGTCAATGTTGTGTGAGTCGTACCTAGAGTTGTACGTATGACTGTTCAGTCATGTGATGAGGTCTTGTATTTATTTTCTATCAGCTTTTTGTGACTCGTGTCTAGTGGTAGATGGTATTGGGTAGGAATTCTTGGTTACTATCTCCTAGCACAGAGGGAGTGGAACCTTTTGGATTCCACGTGGTCGGGTGGCGTGCATCTTATTCTGTTGGTTCTTCTTCATGTTTGTGTGTTCATGATTTCCATTTGGAGAGCTCGTGGGAATCAGTTTCTTCTCATGCCTTGTTCTCTCAGTTCTTATTGTATTTTATTACCCCTCAGTTGTTATCGAGGTGGAATTTGTAATATGTAATCATTTTGTTGGAATTACCTCATTCGGGGAATGAGTGTTGTAATCTTATTGTTTAAATTTTGTTAATTGAAATCTTTTGGTATTTCTTATCCTTCGTTGTAAGTTATCTTGAATGGAATGTATGTTGTCTCATTTCCTTAAGTGATTAATGTTTCAGTTTATATTAATGTTTGTTGTTGTTGGGTTTTAAAGTAATCTTTGTCTCATGGCCTTAGAGGTTGTTGGCAATGTGTATTCATCTTACATGTTATTTCTACTTACAAAAAAATAAATAAAAAAAATTGTTATGTTTAAGTAATGAATTGCAACTTCCTCTAGGGTTGCGTAGCGGGGCATTACACATGGTATCAGAGCCTAGGTTTAAACACTTGGAACTCTGGGATTATGTTGGACCCATTATGTTGTAAGTTGTGTAGGTTTATACTCTGGGCACTATGAACCCATTGTATTGACCTAGTTGTTTTTTCTTTCGTGTTGTTTTCCTTTTGGGTTGATTTCTCTTGTTTGCGCAGAAGTTGTCGTTAAGTGGTATAGGTCCAATGGTGTTGGAAACCAGTGGGAAGGATAGGATCCTCGGTGTAGTGCACAATGCACTGATATCCTTTCTACTGGAAGAATGCATTATGGACGATTGTGTAGTGTGTGGTGGACGACAATTAGTTTTGTTGTTGTTTTCACCCTTTGCATATCTTGTTGATGAATGCTTTGTGAGAGTTGGATAGGCCACGAACCTACCAAGAAGTGTGTTGTGATTGGTCTTCTTCTTGATGCATGGCCTTTTGGTTGTGTAAAAGGAGGTGACCCTTGAGTGGTTCTTGAGTGTGGTTGTAGTGTGTTTGTTGGTGGGTTGTAGGTGACATGTGTTGCCTAAAATTGCCCTTGCTTGGTTTCTTTGTTCGTGTTCTTGGAAAGTTTGTGTGACCTTGAAGGTGCCAAGAAGTTCCTTTTGTGTGCAGTCTCCTTTAGAGTTTTGTGGTTTCTCTTCACCATACAAGTTTTTGGGGCATGTCTTCTGGTGCTTTACCTCCTTACATTAATGATTACTTGATTGACCCTCTGTGGTTTTGAAGTTTCTTTTGCATGTATATTTTATTGAGATTATGAAATATGATAATAGTAAATGAATGAACATGTTATTAGTTCATAGAGATTTGTGCATGCTCTCATGTGGTAGATGCATTTGTGTGAAAGTGATTGTGTGATGATGAAACCATGATTACATTCATGCCTATATTAGAACTGTAAATATATTGTCTTCTCTCTCTCTCTTTCCATTAGATTAACGAAAATGCCTGTCCTTAAGTGTGTGGGGTATTAACACCCAGGATATGTTGTACCTTATGAGAAAATGTATATGTCTACATGAAGGTTTGTTTTATTAGAATTGAACCTTGGGTAAAGGACCTAAGTCCCCAAGTTGCATTCATAATAATGAAAAAGGTATGGTATAAATAGAAAAATTGTTTTGCAGCAAATAAAAGTTTAGAGAGAAGGAATTAGTGAAACAATTACGTGTTAAAGATAAATGCATTATAGGTGCATATGTTGTTGGTGAGACCTACAGTCCCCAACTTTATTGTTGAGTCTTAAGAGATCATATAGATGTTAAACTATTGTACCTAGATTCAAAATGTAAAAGTTAGATGAACGTTGTAATGATATTATATTGGGTGTGGCTTTATGATGATTCTTGATGATGTGTATTGGTGCATAAGGCACTATCTATGTTAAATCCATGATTGTGTGATTCAAAGATTTGATGGTGGGATGCTTCACCATGTTGAATGTATAGGTTGATAGTGTGTTAGTTGGATTTGAGGGAGTTCTATCCCTATTCTTATTTGTAGGCTTCCAAGAGTAAGCCTAACCCTTGGGGGGGAGGATGTAACACCCCTCTATTTTGGATATTTGGATACAAGGTTCTTTGTATGTTTGAGTATGCTTATGATGTGACTGTTGAACTTGGTGACATTTTGATCATGTATTTATTAGTAATGCGCGTCTTATATCATGATGTGTCGATTGTGTTTGAACATGCTTTGACTTTGGGAACTTGATTACTTGTGATCGTGATTGTTAAACGATGTGAAGTTATATGTTGATGTGATGTTCTTTTACTCTGATGTTATCCTTATGGCATGATTTAGAATAACTTAGAATATATCTGATTAAATGATGTTTATGCTATTGATCATATAATTGATGTTAGATGTGTCAGTTAGAGATACTGTATTGGTGAAGGGGACGGATTGTATCACTCGCTTGCGAGCGCCCTACAATTCCAGGATTTCCTCTTCATGACGTGTTTGATCATAACATACATATATATGTTGCACGCTTGACATGTTCTTTGTTGCAGGTTTGCAGGTACATGACATTGACTCCACCTGGTTTCACAGGTGTGAGTGTGTCCATTTACCAACAGAAATTGATTGGGAGATAGTAGCTAGGTTTTTCGAACCAAGTCGTCACCCTAGTCATAGCGTGTTGTTGGGTTGTCGTCAGGGTCAGCTATTTTAACTTGGTTAGTTCCCCTTGAGTGTTTATTTAATTCCAAGTTTAAAGTTTATTAAATGACTTGCATAGTTTAATTAATGATTAAATGTGTTTAGTTGCAAGTTAAAAGTGATTAAATGGCTTTTGAAATTTATAAATGATGATTGTTTTGTCTTATTGAGATGTTGGAAAATTAGTGATTAATTAATTAATTTAATTGAATTAATAAAATAATCTAATTTTGAATTAGATTTATTTTATTAACTAATTAAATTAATAGGGATAAATTAAATCAATTTAGTCATGTTGGCATCATTAGATATTTGGATTAAATCAAAAATTAGAAATATGTTTTATATTTTATTCCTAGAAATAAAGTTGAAAAAAATAATGTTATTATGAATTGTTGAATTATATTTTGTTAAAAGAAATTTATTTGACCTTGGGGTTGCAAATAGATTTTTATTTTAAAAGGATATTATGAAAATTACACTTGGAAATAGAAATTGCTTTATGATTTTGCAAAAAAAAGAAAAAAAGAAAAAAGAAAATATCTTCATTTAGCAATAAGTTTGGTGGGTGAGTCCATTTTAGGGCTTGGACAAATTTGGAAGAAGGGCTTGCATAAGGAAATTAGGATTTTTTGAGAATTTTAAATGGAGGATTGAAATTGGAGAGGAAAAAATAAAAATAAAAAAATTCTTGTTTGGATTGTTGGTTGGAGAGCTTGGAGGTGGCAAAAATTCTGGAGTTGAAGGAGGGCTTGGAATTCTTCATTGTTGAAAGCTTCCAAATTTGGAGGAAACACAAGGTTCCATCATTTCTTCCTCCTACTTCATATTTCATTTTGAATGGAATTTAAAAGATTGAAAATATAGTTTTGATTCAATGGAAATCCATAGAAATGCTCTCAAAATTGCAAACTTGTAGTTAGATTGGGAAATGGAAACCAAACAAGAAATTTACACCAAGAAATGGAATGAAAATCAAAGAAAACTCCATTTTAGAATTAGATTTGGAAACCCTTTTTATTGTTTTAGAAAATAATTTCTATTCCTGCAAAGGATTTGGATTATTTTCACAATTTGGGTATGAAATTAAAAATTTGGGTATATATATTTGTGAATATACCCATGCATATCAATACATAAATATATTCACAAATATATATACAAATATATATTTGATATATTTGAAAATTTTAGATTTTGGGTAAAACCCAGAAAATCTTGTATTTTTGTTTTGAAAAAAAATGCAAGAATAAAATATTATTATTTTTATTTGTAGTGAGGTGGGAGGCCCAACCCCACCCCACCGCCCGGCAGGGAGGCGGCGCTGTGTGCGAGCACACAGCCACCACCACCGCCCCGCAGGGAGGCGGTCATTGTGTGCTCCGCACACAGGCTCCGCCGCCTGGCAGGGAGGCGGGCACTATGCACCTAGTGCACAGGCTCCGCCGCCCGGCCGGGAGGCGAGTGCCTTGTGTGGAACACACACAGGCTCCGCCGCAATGGGCGGCTAGGGCCTGTGTGCCCAGGGCTTCGGCCCTTTGTTATTTTAAAACAATTTCATTTTCTTTTTTAGTTAGTTAAATTTTGTTTAATTTAATTTAATTAAACTTTTATATATATTATTTATATTATATTTTATATATTATATATAATATATAATATTGTATATTATATAAAATATAATATATTTAATATATATTAAATTAAAGGAATTTTAGTATAAGTTCAAAATATATTTATGTTAATCATGAGGATTTTAAAATATGAATTAACTGGAAAATATATATATTATTTGATATATTTTATTTAATGGGAGTTTAAATTTAAAGTTATATAATTTATTCATATTCAAATAAAATATTATTTTATTTGGTATATTTAAATAATGTTAAATGTTAAACTGGAACTTCTAAACGATCGATCATGTGATTATTATGATTGCGGAAATTGATATTTCAATATATAGTCGTAAATTTCAAAGAAATGATTTTAAGCTATTATTAAATGTATGTTAAAGACATATCTTGTTTATGTAAAATAATAAAGAATAAAATATGATTAATTGAAATATATGAAAATATAATTTATTTAAGAAGCTGACTTTGATTATCAAAGTTGAAGCAAATGAACTCCTCTAATTAATCGAATTTATTCAAATTATGATTTAAACGGAAAATCTGGGAACTTGAAATGATATTTGAAATATCTGAAATCGGACTTAATCTGAAGTGACTACGGCATTGGTATTGAGGAAATGAAAATTGATGTTTGACCATACGTTTTATATAAAATATTGACTTTGATTTATTTATTTATTCTATAAAATATGGATTAAATGATTTAACTTAAAGGTCATTGATTAAAATGTCTTAATCCTTGAATATAATAGTGAAACTTTGAAATAAAGATTAATATATTAATCTAGATGTCTTTTTATCAAAACGATTTAAGTATGGAAGACAATTGAGAACTTAGAGATAATGAATGACTTAGATCAATCGGGTGGTTCTAATCATTAATTATGGAACATAATTGAAGAGCCTAGGATTGTCGAATGATTTATTTTAAATCAAAGGACTTTATTTGTCAAATGTTGATTTATTGATAATTTGACTTTGATTAATTATAGATTGAGCAAGTAGAGTTGTATTATTGGTTTAAATTCTTTAATGTCGGCAAGAGGATTTAAGTATATACTAGTGAGTATAATTGATCGAAAAATATTTGTGTACAAGAGAGATGAGTTTTAGTTGATTTATTTAATGCAGGGTTGAGATTAAGACTGATTTATTTGATCTAAACGTCTTCTTATCAAATGTTCTAAATATAGAATACAAATGAGAAAACTTAGAAGTAACGAATGATTCAATGAATCATATGAGATTGAGTTGTTGATTTATTGCTAGGTTGAAATAAAGAGTAATTTATTTAATCCAAATGCTTTATAAAACAAGTGGATTTAATTACATTATATGATTGTGGGACGTAGAGTTATTAATTGGATTGATTTTGATTCAATGATGTTATTTATTGAAATGTCTGGATTTAGAATATGGTTGTGTAATTTAGAGTAAATGATTTGTTCTTTGAATATTTCTATGTCGTGAAAAGAGATGGGATCAATTGATTGGATAAATGCAAGTCATGAATACTGTGTTTGATTGGATTTAGGAAATCCGAACAATAGCTCACTTCATTGTCTGAAATGTTCTCAATGGTTAATTGTTCGTCTTTGTTGTGTTGTGGAATTAGTGTGAATGTATTGAAAGTCTTCCATATAGGAGTTCTTTTATCGATATCGGTTGTGGCATGTGAGTCAACCTTTGATGTGTTATGGAAAATATGTATAGTTACACCATGTCGTTTCACCCAGTTTTCACGTACGAGTTTTGTAATGTGTGCCTCCTTGGGAATAGGAGAAGGTTTTGTAATATGTGCCTCCTTCGATGGAGTGGTTTTGTTTTGTTGTTTTCCTCCAGTGTTTGGAGAGGGCTTAACCTTGTTGCCTCCAGTGTTTGGAGAGGGTCTTAACCTTGTTGCCTCCAGTGTTGGTGTGAGTTCTTGATTGTTACCTCCTTGAATGGAGAGGTTGTGTTTATCTGGATACCTATTCTAGTTATTACTGTGCGTGTTGTCTTAGGAGAGTGGCTTGCAATGGGCGCCAGCACACAAAGTGGTGCCAGGATAACCCTTTGCAAGTTGGTTAATTCAGTGTTAATTAAATTAAACTTTTAGAAGCTTAGGTTGCATTAAACATTAAATAAGATAATTTGTGCCTCGCTCATGGACCCAAGGGCTAGTTCGAGACTTGGGATGAGACGGGAAGGCCTGGAATGGCAAGATCATCTATCTCGTCTTCACGAGAGGTATTTGATTCCGCATGAGTGAGCATGGGTGCCAGGATTTTGGTAGAGGCCACCAGGATAACCTAAGGTGGGGGCCGGAGCCTAGGAAGATTCCCAGAGGATATCCCTTGACGAGCTATGCGATGACACTCTTCCTAAGTCAGCAGTTTATTTTTATTATTTGTGACACTCTTGATCTATTCTATGTCTGGAAGCAATGTAACCTTTGGCATTATTGTGTGAGTCGTACCCAGAGTTGTGTGTATGACCGTTCAGTCATGTGATGAGGTCTTGGATTTATTTCGTATCAGTTTGTGTGGCCCGTGCCTAGTGGTAGATGGTCTTGTGTAGGAATTCCTAGTTACTATCTCCTAGCACGGAGGGAGTGGGGCCTTTGGGTTCCACGTGGTCGGGTAGCGTGCATCTTTCTTTGTTGGTTCTTCTTCTTGATCGTGTGGTCGTGATTTCCAGTTGGAGAGCTCGTTGGATGCTGTTGCTTTTCTGGCTTCGTTCTTTCAGTTGATCTTTATTTATTACCCCTCATTTGTTATCGAGGTGGAGTTTGTAAATTGTATCAAGTTTAGTGGATTTACCTCATTCGGGGAATGAGTGTTGTAATCTTATTGTTTAAATATTGTTAATTAAAATCTTGAGGTATTTATTTTCCTTTGTTGTAAGTTATCTTGTATGGAATGTATGTTGTCTCATTTCCTTAAGTGATTAATGTTTCAGTTTATGTTAATGTTAATTGTTGTTGGGTTTTTAAGTAATCTTTGTCTCGTGACCTTAGAGGTTGTTGGCAATATGTATTCATCTTACATGTTATTTGTACTTATAAAAAAAAAAAAAACTTGGTACGTTTAAGTGATGAATTGCAACTTCCTCTAGGGTTGCGTGGCGGGGCATTACACATGGTATCAGAGCCTAGGTTTAAACACTGGGAACTCTGGGATTATGTTGGACCCATTATGTTGTAAGTTGTGTAGGTTTATACTCTGGGCACTATGATCCCATTGTATTGACCTAATTGTTTTTCTCTTTTGTATTGTTTCCCTTTTTGGGTTGAATTCTCTTGTTTGCCAGAAGTTGTCGTTAAGTGATATAGGTCCAAGGGTGCAGGAAACCAATGGGAAGGATAGGACCCTCGGTGTAGTGCACAATGCACCGATATCCTTTCTATTGGAAGAATGCATTATGGGCGATTGTGTAGTGTGTGATTTTGATGTGTTGTGTGTGGTGGACGACAATCAGTTTGTTGTTGTTTCCACCCTTGCATGTATTTTGTTGAATGCTTTTGTGAGGGTTAGGCTCACAAGTCTACCAAGAGGTGTGTTTTGTTGGGCTTCCTTCTTGTTGCTTGGTTCTTTTGTTGTGTAAAGGGGGTGACCCTTGATGTGGTTCTTGAGTGTGGTTGTAATGTGTTGATTTAATGTGTCCCTAGTATCTTGTTAGGGAGAGGTAGTCATAGGACTTCTTGCCTGGAGTGCCTTAGTATGGCGTTTCTGAAGGTGGAATTTTCCAACCTTGTCTTGTGTTGTGGAGGAATGACGCTCCTTTTTTTGGAAGCTCTAGATGACCTTGAGGATATCAAGGAGTTCCTCGGGTGTGTATTCTCTTTTGGAGTCTTGTTTTTTTCTCTCTATGCAAGTATCTGATGCGTGTTCTCTTGTGCCTTACCTCTTGTGCAAGTGATTGCTTGATTGACCCTTATGTGGTGTTGAAGTTGTCTTTTGCATGTAGTATTGAATAGGGAATTATGAAATACGATAATAAGAAATGAATGAATATGTGGTAATTATAGAGATTTGTGCATGCTCTCATGTGGTTGATGCATTGTGTGAAAGTGCGTGTGTGATGATGAAACAATGATTACATTCATACCTATGTAAGAACTGTAAATATCTTGTCTTCTCTCTCTCTCTATTGGGCTAACAAAGATGTTTGTCCTTAAGTGTGTGGGATATGTTGCATCTTATGAGAAAAGTTTATGTATTCATAAAAGTTTGTTTTATTAAAATTGAACCTTGGGTAAAGGACCTAAGTCCCCAAGTTGCATTCACAATTATGAAAAAGGTATAGTATAAATAGAACAATCATTGTGTAGTAAGTAAAAATTTTAGAGAAAAGGGATTAGAGAAACAATTGAATGTTAAGAATAATTGCAATATAGGTGCATATATTGTTGGTGAGGCCTATAGTCCCCAACATTATTGTTAAGACTTAAGAGATCATATAGACGTTAAACTATTGTACCTGGATTTAAATGCAAAAGTTAGATGAACATTGAAATGATAATTTTGCACACCTTGCCTTGAGTAAGCATTGAAATGATATTATATTAGATGTGGCCTTATGATGATTCTTGATGATGTGTATTGGTGCATAAGGCACTATGTATGTTAATCCATGATTGTGTGATTCAAAGATTTGATGGTGGGATGCTTCACCATGTTGAATGTATAGGTTGATAGTGTGTTAGTTGGCTTTGAGGGAGTTCTATCCCTATTCTTGTTTGTAGGCTTCCAGGAGTAAGCCTAACCCTTGGGGGGGAGGATGTAACACCCCTCCGTTTTGGATATTTGGATCGGCAAGGTTCTTTGTATGTCTGAGTATGCTTATGATGTGGAAGTTATATGTTGATGTGATGTTCTTTTATTCTGATGTTATCCTTATGTCATGATTTGGAGTAACTTAGAATATATCTGATTAAATGATGTTTATGTTATTGAGCTTATCTTTGATGTTAGATGTGTCAGTTAATAATATTGTATTGGTGAAAGGGACGGATTGTATCACTCGCTTGCGAGCACCCTATGATTCTGAGATTTCCTCTTCACGGTGTGATTGATCATATTATGTATATATGCACGTTCGACATGCTCTTTGTTGTAGGTTGGCAGGTACATGACATCGACTCCACCTGGTTTCCAGGTTTGAGTGTGTCCATTGACCAACGGAAATTAATTGGGAGATAGTAGCTAGGTTTTCCGAACCAAGTCGTCACCCTAGTCATAGCGTGTTGTTGGGTTGTCGTTTGGGTCAGTTGTTTTAACTTAGTCAGTTCCCCTTGAGTGTTTATTTAATTTCAAGTTTAAAGTTTATTAAATGACTTGCATAGTTTAATTAATGATTAAATGTGTTTAATTGCAAAATAAAAGTGATTAAATGGCTTTTGAAAATTATAAATGATGATTGTTTCGTCTTATTGAAATGTTGGAAAATTAGTGATTAATGAATTAATTTAATTTAATTAATAAAATAATCTGATTATGAATTAGATTTATTTTATTGACTAATTAAATTAATAGGGTTAAATTAAATCAATTTGGTTGGGTTGGCATCTTTAGATTTTGGGTTAAATCAAAAATTGGAATTATGCTTTACATTTTACTTTAGAAATAAAAGTTGAAAAGAATTTTATTTGTGAATTGTTAAATTCATTTGGTTAAAGAAATTTAATTAACTTTTGGTTGGAAATGAATTTTAATTAAAAAGGATATTTTTGCAAAATGCAATTTGGAAATTGAAAATTGTTTAAGTTATTTAAAATTGCAAATATTTTGAATGCAATGTCTTTGGGATAGAAAAGATATTTTTTTTTTGGAAATAGTTGACTTTTGGGCAAAAGATATTTGTGAAATTGAAATTGGAATTTGTATTTAAATTGGAATTAGAAGTTAAATTGGAAAGGGAATTTAGTTTGAATTGGGGTTTAATTAGAATTTAAAAATTGGAAAATGGGGATTGGAATTAAAATTAGAGTTGATTTTGAATTTGGGGAAAAGAATGTATTTTTCATTTTAGGGTTTGCTTGACCTAATTGAATAAAAACCCTATTTTGAAAAGAAAAAGGAGGAATTTTTTTTTTAATCTTGCAATTTTGGAGAAAATGGGGATAGCTATGTTTTGCTTGGGAATTTTGGAGATGGAGGCTTTTGGTGGGAGTTGGACTAAAAGGAAGGATGGGAGAACACCATGGATGGAAAGCTTCAAGTCATGGAGAAAGCAAAATCAGGTTTTTCATTAATCTTGCTTGTTCTTTTTGAATAGATTAAACCCTCCTCATGTTTTTTGTTTGAGATCTTGAAAGGTTGATAAATCCAATGAAACCCATCTGTTTTTTCCTTTGAAAACTTGCAAAATGATTGAAGTTTTGGAAATGAAAACCAGAATTAGAATCAACAATAGGAAAATGAAAATGATAATGGGAAAAATATATATATATACATATATATAGGCATTCATATATATATACATATATATGTATATCTTTTTTATTCTTGAAATTGTTGTTGAAAAACCCAAAATTAATGGGCGGATGGAAAAATCCGCAGTCGGATTTTATTGTTTAAAGAAAACCCTTTTAAGAAAAATAAAAATTGTTGCTGTGTTGAGGGGGTGCTAGGGGCTCACCCCATCGCGCTGCCCAAGGGCGACGCAGTAGAGGAGCCGCGCCCAGCGCGTCCCTCACGTAGCTGCTGCCGCCGCAGGGACGGCTGTGTGTGAACACAGCCGCCGCCCCTGTTGCAGTTTCGGTGTGTTTACACACAGCCACCCCTGTTGGGGGGTTCGGCTGTGTGTAAACACAACCGCGGCCGGCCTAACCTTGCGCGCGGCCCGAAAAATGAGGTCATTTTTTTTTGTTTTTTTGCAAAATAAACTCTATAAAAATATATATATATAATATTTTATATATTATGTTTTATAATATTAAAATATTTATAAATAATATTTTATATATTATATTTCATAATATTAAAATATTGAATATATATGTATGCTAATAATGTTATAAAATATATAATATTTTATAATATTAAATATTTGGAAATAATATTTGATATTATATTTTATTATATTAAAAGATTAAATTTCATTAATAATGAAATATATGCATTTGGTGAAGATTTTAAATGTATAGTATGCATATTAAAATGAATTATTCATTGAGGGAGGATTAGTTATTTTAAATGGATTTGCTATTTTAGTAAACAATGATATTTGAAAGATTATTTAACCTTATCTTTAATCGAATAAACTTATTTAAATATTAAATTGAATTCCTTAGTGGTGTCCAAGGAACCTTAGATAATTTAACGATAAGTGGATAAAGTTGGTTTTTTTTTTTACTTAAATATCTTTTCTGAGAAATTTCATTTTGATTGATATGGATAATCAAGAAATCTTCAAAAACAAAAATAACGTTTTAGGAGGCGCAAGTTAAAATAATGTTTAATATTTAAAATAGGAACTGGAAATGTTCATTCCATTTGTTTAGACAAAATGAAATTGTCGCATGTTCCAACGTTTTAATTAAAATATGGATTAAATGAATTAGCTTAAATGTTATTGATTAAAATATCTTGATCTTGAATATAAAAGAGAAACCTAGAAATAAAGATTAAATTATTTAATCTAGATGTCTACTTATCAAAACGATCTAAGTATGGAAGACAATTGGGAAGCTTAGAGATAATGAATGACTTAGATCAATCGAGTGGTTCTAATCATTAATTTGGAACATAATTGAAGAGCCTAGGATTGTCGAATGATTTATTTTAAATCATAGGACTATGTTGTCAAATGTTGTTTTATTGATAATTTGGCTTTGATTAATTATAGATTGAGCAAGTAGAGTTGTATCATTGGTTTAAATCTTTTAATGTCAGCAAGAGGATTTAAGTTTATTCTAGTGAGTATAATTGATCGGAAAATATGTGTACGAGAGAGATGAGTTTTAGTTGATTTATTTAATGCAGAGTTGAGATTAAGACAGATTTATTTGATCTACACGTCTTCTTATCAAATGTTCTAAATATAGAATACATATGAGAAAACTTAGAAGTAACGAATGATTCAATGAACCATTTGAGATTGAGTTGTTGATTTATTGCTAGGTTGAGATAAAGAGTAATTTATTTAATCCAAATGCTTTATAAAACAAGTGGATTTAATTACGATATATGATTGTGAGGCGTAGAGTTATTAATTGGATTGATTTCAATTCAATGATGTTATTTATTGAAATGTCTGGATTTTAGAATATGGTTGTGTGGTTTAGAGTAATTGATCTGTTCTTTGAATATTCTATGTCGTGGAAAGAGATGAGATCAATTGATTGGTTAAATGCAAGTCATGAATACTGTGTTTGATTGGATTTAGGAAATCCGAACAGTAGCTCACTTCATTGTCTGAAATGTTCTCAGTGGTTAATTGTTCGTCCTTGTTGTGTTGTGGAATTAGTGTGAATGTGCTGAAAGTCTTCCGTATAGGAGTTCTTTTATCGATATCGATTGTGGCATGTGAGACAACCTTTGTTGTGTTATGGGAAATATGTATAGTTACACCATGTCGTTTCACCCGGTTTTCACGTACGGATTTTGTAATTTGTGCCTCCTTGGAAATAGGAGAAGGTTTTGTATTTTGTGCCTCCTTGGATGGAGTGGTTTTGTTTTGTGGTTTTCCTCCAGTGTTTGGAGAGGGTCTTAATCTTGTTGCCTCCAGTGTTGGTGTGAGTACTTGTTTGTTACCTCCTGGAATGGAGAGGTTGTGTTTATCTGGATACCTATTCTGGCTATTACCGTGAGTGTTGTCTTAGGAGAGTGGCTTGCAATGGGCGCCAGCACACAAAGTGGTGCCAGGATAACCCTTTGCAAGTTGGTTAATTCAGTGATAATTAAATTAAACTTTTAGAAGCTTAGGTTGCATCAAACATTAAACAAGATAATTTGTGCCTCGCTCATGGACCCAAGGGCTAGTTCGAGACTTGGGATGAGACGGGAAGGCCTGGAATGGCAAGATCATCTATCTCGTCTTCACGAGAGGTATTTGATTCCGCATGAGTGAGCATGGGTGCCAGGATTTCGGTAGAGGCCACCAGGATAACCTAAGGTGGGGGCCGGAGCCTAGGAAGATTCCCAGAGGATATCCCTTGACGAGCTATGCGATGACACTCTTCCTAAGTCAGCAGTTTATTTTTATTATTTGTGACACTCTTGATCTATTCTATGTCTGGAAGCAATGTAACCTTTGGCATTATTGTGTGAGTCGTACCCAGAGTTGTGTGTATGACCATTCAGTCATGTGATGAGGTCTTGGATTTATTTCGTATCAGTTTGTGTGGCCCGTGCCTAGTGGTAGATGGTCTTGTGTAGGAATTCCTGGTTACTATCTCCTAGCACGGAGGGAGTGGGGCCTTTGGGTTCCACGTGGTCGGGTGGCGTGCATCTTTCTCCGTTGGTTCTTCTTCTTGATCGTGTGGTCGTGATTTCCAGTTGGAGAGCTCGTTGGATGCTGTTGCTTTTCTGGCTTCGTTCTTTCAGTTGATCTTTATTTATTACCCCTCATTTGTTATCGAGGTGGAGTTTGTAAATTGTATCAAGTTTAGTGGATTTACCTCATTCGGGGAATGAGTGTTGTAATCTTATTGTTTAAATATTGTTAATTAAAATCTTGAGGTATTTATTTTCCTTTGTTGTAAGTTATCTTGTATGGAATGTATGTTGTCTCATTTCCTTAAGTGATTAATGTTTCAGTTTATGTTAATGTTAATTGTTGTTGGGTTTTTAAGTAATCTTTGTCTCATGGCCTTAGAGGTTGTTGGAAATATGTATTCATCTTACATGTTATTTGTACTTAAACAAAAAAAAAAAATATATTGGTACGTTTAAGTGATGAATTGCAACCTCCTCTAGGGTTGCGTGGCGGGGCATTACAGTTCACATTCGTTTTCCCCTTCAGATCAAATCTTGCAGTTATAGTATGTTGTTCATGGATATAATTGGCATCTTATTTTAGAATTTTAGTTATTTTGCATAAGTGGTTCAAAAATTGCAAGTAACAGAAGTTCGACAAATATGGTTTGCATAGTTTTTTGTGTACTAGCTATTACCTAACTAGTTTGCATCCCTTTGCAGATTTGAGTTAGACATCGTGGTTTTGGGAGAAGGTTAATAGGTGTTAGTACATTATATTTTTTAGTTGGAATGACATTTTATGGTCCGCATATTCCTCAGTGTTGATCAGTTGGAGTATTTTTACTCTTGGATTCTATACTTGGCTCACTTGATGAATGCAAAGTGTTGAGAAGATTTAATACATGATGCAAATGGAAAAGAGAGTTACTATAGGTCCATGCCAACCTATATTTCTTGTGTTTTGAGAGCGAAGGAAATTTTGGTTTGAATTGGGTGCCGACAAAGCACATTTTGCATAATTTGAGGCCACATCTAATTAGGCTAACCTATTAATGTTTGTGATGGAGTTTGGTACATATACAAGATTGATATGAGTTGAATAAATATGAGATTAGATGTGTGTATGATTTGAATGCAAGCAGTGATGTGAAAATTGCAAAATTGTGTGAATAAGTTGTGAGTATTGGAAGGTGTGTGAATACAAAGCAGAGCAAAAAATTGCAATTTGAGTTGATTGAAGTTGTGTTATGAGATTCAAAGGAACTGAATCCAACATACATTAGATGCATTTCTCTTAGTTCAAATTTTGGACGTGAAGCCACCTCTTTTGTATCTTTCAATTTCTCTGTAAATAGTGAGTTCACTTGGATATTGAGTCCACCTGGCAGTGGGCCTTTCTATAATATCTTATAACTAGTTAAAACATATTGTGAGTTAATCCTCATTGTGGTTTTTCCCTTATTTGGTTTTCCACGTAAAAATATTAGTGTTCATGTGTTGTATGTGTTATGGGTTGTTTATGCTTCCATTCCTTATAATTTTTAAGTATGCTTTGGAAATTGGATGGTTAATAATTAAATAGATTGATAGAATATTGATTCACCCCCTTTCTCAGTATTTTATTTGTTCAACAATTGGTATTAGAGATTGGTTCCTTGGAAGAAGCTTTACCGCTTTGGGAAGATCTTGGAACTTGAACAAATGACTCTGAAAGTGATTTCTGCTATTGGATACACATAAGAAGACAACATATTTGAAAAAGATAGAGAACTCAAAGTTTCTCTTGAAAACCTAGAAAAAATTGAAGTTGAAAACAAAGATCTAAAAGAAAATATTAAAGAATAAAATGATTGCATCAAAAAATTGAGAGAGAAAATAAAAAAATTCAGAGAAAGACAACTAGGTCAATGGACAATTGAAACAAGAAAATGAGAGCATCACTAAACTGAAAGTGCAAGTTGAAGACAAGAAAAGAATTAAGGAATTTTTGAATGCAATGCTAAAAATCAAGACTGATGAATGCACAAGGCTTGAGCAAGAAGTGGTAAATTTGAGATCAGATCTAGAAAAAGCAAGAATTTATGAGGACAAATTCAAGACAAGTTCTACAATGCTTGATGAATTAATTGTAGGTTAGAAAGTATCTAAAGAAAAAGATGGTTTGGTACTTGAAAAAGGTGAAAGCTCAAAATCAAATAAAAAATATAATGTAAAGAAATTAGTGAACCAGATAAAGTTGAAGACAAGAAGAACAATGGAAAGTTCCATAATAAAAGAAACAATACTAGAAGTTCCCCTATAAATAACCAAATACTCAAAGGTACCCATTTTTTTAATGGAATTTTCTATTTTTGCAATAAATTTGGACACAAAGCAATGAAATGTAGAAGAAAAGTAAATCATAATGTTCTATTCTTTATTGTTCAGTGATTTACATGCAAGAGATTTGTGCATAGAGCAAATGGATGCAAAATTCAAATGATGAATGCATATAATAGTGGTAGAATGATTCAATATTTTAATGGTTACTACTATACATGCTATGGATTTGGACATAAGGCTAATCAATGCAGATTCAAAATGAATGAAAGGAATAATTCTCAAAGAAATTTCATATGCAACAATTGCAATAGACTTGGACATACTACTAGATTTTGCAGAAGTGAAAATTCGAGGGAGGATAATCTGACAAAGAGAGATGAACTGGTTAGAAAGATCGATTCAAATGAAGTAAAGAAGGAAACGGAAAATATTTGGAGAAAGAAAGAAGAGCTTGAGACCAAGGAAGAATCAAAAACTACAAATAAATTTGTACCACCCTCTGATGCAGATAATTCCTCTGGGAATTGAACCTAGGCATTGGCTTAGGGGGAGCAATAACAAAAAATCATATAAACCCCTACCGATATGAGGTGTCATGGATTGGAACAAAGATATGAGATGGAGATGCACATAATGAATCTTTTGAAGAAAACTTTAGAAGAAAATATGCAAATGTGGAGATTTATGGATTGATTTAAGGTTTATTTTTGTAGAGAGAAGGTTTTACCAACTTTATTGTTTGGTGTATTAAATGTGAATTAGGGCAGAATTGAAAGGATTGCATACCTATCCCTTGTTGACTTAAATTACTTTTATGCATTTGGAGTGAGTAGTGTGATTTGAAGCCAATTCAAGAGTTCGAAGGCGATTTGAGAAGTAGAGTATCTAAACCCTAATTCTAGTTGATCAAGAAAAAGGTATTTATCATTGTCTGAAGTTGAAATAGAATTTCTTTTTCAAATAATTTAAATTCAGTAGAGATGGAAACACCTATAGTGGTAAATGTGATTGAGAAACCCCAACATAAATTCAAGAAATATCCCATCAAATTGTTTGAGAATGACCCACTCAGACCATTTTCAAGTATCCCATACAGGGTTTTGCCTATTGAGGACATTGAGACATATATCCATGGAAATATGGAAGAGTATAACCATGTAAAACTTACAGACCTGTGGATAGAACATTTAAATGGAGAAGATTTCAATATTAAACCTAAATATGAAAACCTAGTAAAGAAGAAACTGAATTTCTGGTAGTGGTTTCCATGCTTTACCCATGATGATGAGCTCAAGTATGTAATAATAGCACTGAGTAGAGTGCATGATAAATTCTTATGGAATCACATGCTTGGATTGACAACTAAAGAAATCATAATGGAGATTACTGGACTTTGTGACTTTGGAATAGTACCTGTGCTGAAATTTGTAAAGAACAAGGATGTAATGGAGCTAATAGAAGCCACATTTGACCAAAGGGATCTCACTATAAACACCATACACAATCTTGCAATAAAGTATGTTGCTATGGTTATTGGCTACAAAATATACTACACCAATCGAGAGAATTATGTGTTTGCCACAAAAATTCATGTAGCTCATGAAATGGTAGAAAAGGGAAAAGATTATGATTTGTGAGTTGCTCCAACAACAACTTTTTGACAATTTGAAGCAGACTAAGGATAAGAAATACCATTTTAAATTTGGTTCCTTGGTAGTTTTCTTGTTGTTCTATTCTCTGAGGGAGCTTCTAGGGAGAAGCAACATTGTATGGAGTAAAAGCAGACCTGTATCCCATCAAATATTTGATCATCTACATAGAATTAGGGATATGAAAGCTCAAGATGAGGAACTTACTTCTTTCTTTGTAGTATTTTAGAAAA
Source organism: Sequoia sempervirens (assembly GCA_007258455.2). Classification (NCBI taxonomy): domain Eukaryota; kingdom Viridiplantae; phylum Streptophyta; class Pinopsida; order Cupressales; family Cupressaceae; genus Sequoia; species Sequoia sempervirens. The sequence goes on from VDFB02281492.1 coordinate 929,978,851, forward strand.
GAATGCATGAATGGGAAAGGATCCCTATTTGTAGTGGGGAAATGTTGAGATGAAATTGTATTTTTGGTCAAAATTGATGAATGTATTATTGAAGTTGTGGAACCCAAAACTATCTGGATTCAAAGTTGATGGTTATGTCATTATATTATTGAACAGTCCCAAGGACCCTACACAAGAAAGACATGGAACATGAGGAGAAATACTTGAAAGTGCACATGGAGCTGAGAAAGCATGAAATAAAAAGAAATGTGGATAAGATGGTACATAAAAATTTCAAGGACAGAGGACTCATAGATGAATAGATAAGTGTGTTAAGAGCAAGAGAAAAGGGAGACTTGAGCATAGCAAGTGGGTCCCTCAAACCTAGAAGATCTAAAGAACTACTTCCACTATTTCCCCTTGTATTCAATAGCCATATGGATCAGTTTCTACCTCTAGTGGAACAAAGAGAATGGAGATAAGTGCTCTGGTAATAGAATAATTTGAGGTGGAGAAGGCCACAAGGCATGTAAAGAGAACAAAGAATACTTTGGTAGTCTCTACTGCCACTACATCAAGAGGAAAGAAAGAGAAATATAGAAGAGAAAAGGACTTGAGTGTATAGTCTGAGGAAGAAGAAGAAGAAGAGGATGAAGATTCCCCATTGATCCTAAAAATAAGTGTAACTGTTTCAAAAAAATAGAGAATAGATATTTTTGATACTTTAGGTGAAAAAGAGGTTGAGAAGGAAAAGGAAGCCTTTTGAGTACATGTACAAACAAGTGAAGGAAAGGAAGAAAAGGAAATCAGAAATAGTAGAACTAGAGAAGAAAAATAATATATCTCTAGAAATACCACTCAATCCAATGAAGTTGGACTCGTTATTCAAAGGTATGTTACATCATGAGATGCTGGAAGAAACAACTGCCTTGTACAAAAAGGAGAATGAGGAGAATAGAGCCACAATAATAGAAGAAATTATCAAATTTATCGTCACAATTGAAGTAGATATGGAGAACATGAGGAAGAAAGTTCTTGATGATGTATGGACAATATTAATGGAGAGAAGAGAGGCCTATGAAAGAGAAGAGAGGAGCAGATAAGATGCAATGGAGAAAATTGGATTCTCCTTATTTGATGCTGACAAGGCCACACTGGCCCAAGTACTTAATAAAGAATTCAGTACAAAGAAAAGGGTCACACTCCTAATGGGAAGAGATCAAGATCAGATTGATAGAATGTAGAAGGAAAAAAAAGATAAAATTACTGATATAGACTAGAAGTATTGGATGATTATATTGTCTCTACTAGTAAGAACCAAGACTTGAAAATTGAAAACATAGATACAAAAGAGATTCCTAATGATATTCCTCTAGATAAATATGAACCAATGAAATAAATTGTTGAAGATGAGGATGTTGTTGGGATTGGAGAGGAAACTACAAAGTATGATACTTCTATTCCTCTAATAACTAAGGAGACTATAGATCAAGGTCACCCAGATACATCTATTCCTTCAGTAGATATAGAACAAAACACTGGTGAAGGTGAGAAGCATGATACAGTCGATGAGAAAAGGCATGAGGATGAAGAGAATTAGCAAGGAATGAATGATGGTGAAAAGGAAGGATAAGGAGATAAAAATGAAGACAAAGAGAAAGGAAAGAAGGATAGGGATGAAGGATATAAAGACAAAGATAAAGATAAGATCTATGGCAAGGAAGAAGGAAAGGTAGTAGAAGACGAAAAGTCTAATATTAGAAAGAATGAAGAAGCTGAGAAGTCTCAGGATTTACTTAATCCATCTGGTGAATCCTCCTCTGATAACCCTTTAGAAGGTTTATTGTCTAAACAATTAAAGTTTCAATTGGTTGCTTCTTCTCAATTGTTGCAGTTGCCGATGCAGCATGGTTGTGTTGTTCTGGATAAGATATCTCTTATACACAAGTTGCAACTAAGTGATGTGTTAGTGCATCAACATGAAAATAAATTATTGAAACAAATTAGAAGAGAAGTGAATTAATAGATGAGTCCATAAAATCATTACAAGAGACCATTCCAAGAACTAATGTTGATACATCTTTACCTATAGTGGATAATTTAAAATTGTTGTTTGATTCCTTTAAGGAATATGCCTCCAAATTGAAAAGACAAGCAAAAATAGAGGTTGACACAAGGATTGCAAAAAAGAAGCTAATGGATATCATAGAAAAATGTGCATCTACACATACAAAAGTTGAAGAATGCTTGAAGGAAGTGCTAGCTTGCGAGGAAGGTGCAAAAATATTGTTTTTGTATTGTATGTAGTGGCTAGATGCCACACAAGGGATAAAAGATGAAATAGACTCGATTGAGTCTCAAATAGATAATACATCAAAAGCCTATGATCCAAAACTAGAAAAAGATGATAAAACCTGGACTACTATAGTGTACTTGCACGACAGATTCTTCACTTTGCAGAGCTTGAAGGAAGAAGTTATCAAGTAGCTTATGAAGCTAAAGAACTTGGTAAAAACAAAGCACAAACCAATCTCAATTTCCCTTTCTAGTTTCAATAGATTTTCAAAGATAAATATTACATTTGATACTATAGAAGAAGGAGAGGAAACATTGATAGAGCTTGAGTCTCTACACAGAATGCTTGCAGCAACAAAGAAGAGTTGGGAAGAAGGAAAATCTACTTGGCAAGCCATTCTTCAGAAGCTTTAGGGGTCAATATCTTTGGGTTGACCATTTCTATCTCTATACACCTTTCAGTTTTTTATGTTTTGATTTTATTGTACATATGCAGATATATTAGGAGTTTTTGGTTAGATTCCTAAGGGAGAGCTAGTTTAGCTTCTATATATGTGTGAAGGCCAGCACCCTTTGCCCTTGATGTCAAAGGGGGAGAGATATTTGGAAAGACATTTTGTTTTGGCACATGTTGCCATCAAACAAAGGGGGAGATTGTTGAAATAACGAAGAAGGTTGTCATTAATGATTTTTAATTGATGTCAACACTACATGATGGATGTTTACATAAAAGTTATTTTGCAAAAGGTTTTTTGGCTAAGTTTCTACACTGGTAGTTTCAGCACATAGTGCCCTTCAATAATTTGGTTCACATTTGTTCACCCCTTCATATCTACTCATATGTTTCTAGTATGTTGTTCATGGATATCATTGGAATCTTATTTCATAATTTTAGTTGGTTTGAATAAGTGGTTCAAAAGTTGCAAGTAATAGGAGTTTGACATATATGTTTTACACAATTTTCTGTGTATTGGCTATTACTTAGCTAGTCTGCATCCCTCTACAGATTTGAGTTAGACATTGTGGTTTTGGGAGAAGGCTAACAGGTGTCAGTACATTATGTTTTTTAGTTGGCATGAAATTTTGTGGTCCACATATTCCCCAGTGTTAATCAATTGGAGTATTTTTACTCTTGGGTTCTATACTTGGACAACTTGGTGAATGCAAAGTGTTGAGAAGATTAAATACATGATGTGAATGGAAAAGAGAGTTGTAATAGGTCCATTCTGACCTATGTTTCTTGTGTTTTGAGCATGAAATAAATTTTGGTTTGAATTGGGTGCCGAAAAGGCACATTTTGCACAATTTGAGGCTACATCTAATTAGGCCGACCTAATTTATGTTGACGATGGATTTTGGTATATATATAAGGTTGAGATGACTTGATGAAGTATGAGATTATATGTGTGTAAGATTCAAATGCAATTAGTGATGCGAAAATTGCAAAATTGTGTGAATAAGTTATGAGTATTGGAAGAAGGTGTGTGAATATAGAGCAGAGAAAAAACTTGAAATTTGAGTTGATTTAAGTTGTGTTATGAGATTCAAAGGAACTTAATCTAGCATACATTAGATGCATTTCCCTTAGTTCAAATTTTGGATGTGAAGCCACCTCTTTTGTATCTTTCTTTTCTTTGTGAACAATGAGTTGAATTAGACAGTGACTCCACCTAGCAGTGAGCCTTTCTGTAATATCTTATAACCAATTATAACATATTGTGAGTTAATCCTCATCGTGGTTTTTCCCTTTTTGGGTTTTCCACATAAAAATATTGGTGTTCATGTGTTGTGTGTGTTATGGGTTGTTTATGCCTTCATTCCTTATAATTGTTAAGTATTCTTTGAAAATTGGATGGTTTGATAGAATACTGATTCACCCCCCCCCTCAGTATTTCGTGTGTTAAAAAAAAACCCCTAATCCCCACAAGTATTATTTGATTTTTTCCTTTCTTGCAAACTTGTGAGATTATTGTGGAATTCTTCCACTATACCTGATTCTACTAGTCCTCTCTCCCATATTTCCATGTCTCCCCCAATCTCATTTTTTAATATTTCTTCAATTCATCCTTGTAGATTTTCTCTCTTTTTGAGAGCTTCCCTATATCCTTTTGGTTCCCAATTTTTTGCATATTTTATGTTCTAGCATGATTTCCCTCTTTTACCTACTCTTCTTCTTTTTCCACTTTCACGCTTGGGCCTTTGGGTTTATTCCTAATACTATTATTGAATATCATTTAGTATATTGCATTCTCAATTCTTATTCCTTGATGTATTCCCCTTTCCTTTTCTAGCTTCCTATTTCTTCATTATTAAGTTTTCCTCTTCCTTAATCATTGACCACTTCCACACCATTTGAGGTTTTTAAAACTTATTCATCCCTAATTCCAAAAAACACACCAAATGCTTGGTAATCTCAATGTTGGATCCTCAATCCTTTTAATCTCACACACATTCTCCTTGGTCCTTTCAAATCCCTTTCTTTCCATACTTTTCTTCCCGTAGTAACAATTATGATAATTCCTCAATCCTTTCTTCTCTTTATATTTTCATCTTATGGAACTCCATATATCCTCATACCACCTTCCTCTTGTTGGTATGTGTAGCTTGATCATGATCCAAGTTAATATTTTGGCCACTTTAGTGGCCATGATTTCCCCCCAAAATAATTAATAGGGGAGTGGAGAGGGCCAAATTTTAAGGTTGTAAAAGGTTGTTGCTTTATCAAGAATATAGGTATAATATGTTGTTGCAATTGAGGCAAGAAAGGAGATGATTTGGATACAATATTTATTAGAGGAATTGGGAAAGAAACAAGATGATAATTATTTATATATGAACAGCCAAATTTCCATTCATCTTGCCAATAATTATGAACTTAATTCAAAAACCAAACACATACAATTGAGATATCACTTCATACAGTTAGTGTTCAAGGATGGATAGTTGAAGCTAGATACAATTCATACAAGTAAGAATCCAACACTTTTTTATGAAGGAGGTCACATATGAGACACTAGTTTCCTCTTTAGCTTCTATTGGTCTTCAAGAATAAAATTATGCAAATAAAAATAGCTATGTCTAGGGGTGTCAATTCTAGTGGGAGCTACAAGGGCAGTGGTGCTTCATGATCAGTCTCCAAGTGGAAGATGCTTTTTTGTGGAGCCTAATTGGTCTCCAAGTGGGAGATTGTTGGTATGTGTAGCCTGATCATGCTCTAGGTTAATATTTTGAAAATATTAGTAGCTATTGTTTCCTCCAAAAAATTAACATGGGAGTGCAAGGGGGCATAAATTGGTTTTCACAACTTCTTAAAATGATAGGTTTCATGTTGTAGTTTGGAAGATGAAACACACAACAATAAAATTGAGTTGGAAAGTGAACAATCATAACTTTGTGAAGATCTTGTAGAAAAAATATGAGTAAGTTGAATGGTTTTATGGATGGAATATTGGTAATCACAGTTTTTTGGTAGCAAGCACACAACAACAAAAGTGTTGTTCATTGTGCAAAGGAGGATGTGAGGTTTTGAATTTGTACGTAATTATGAATTTCTGGTTATTGTAAACTTATTCTTTGCTAGATAATTAATAAAATTGGATATCTATTTTATGGACATAGCCCCAAGGTTGAACCACGTTAAAAATTGTTTTATCTTTTCTATCTCTATTAATTTGTTCCTCTATTCTTTAACCTTTGTAATTTGTATTGATAATTGATAATTTTTTAATTTGATTGCTCCAATCCTACCTAAAAATCTCAAAACCTCTTACATTCCAACACCGAGTATTTCATTTTTCTAATTCCCACACCTCCTCATGCCTCTTATGATATTTTGGAATTCATAATGCTCACATCCTCCAAAGTGAAACTCATTACTCGAGATTCCTTCCCATTAATTTCATACTCTTTATCCTTCTTAGCATCTTGGTATGAAGTTTTGTAAATACTTGGGCATACACAAAATTTTATACCCTTAGGAACTATTCAAGTCCATACTTGAGTAGAACCTTGATATTTATGATTGAAACTCAACCTGATCCCCTCACATAGTTTGAAATTTTGTTAATGGATTCTAATTATAGTGAGAAGTTTGTATATGGATCTCCCTTATCTCATTGTACCTATGGACCCCTAAAGTGGCATGACTTGTGTATAAATGGACACAATTTTAAGTATGTGAATAGGTGATGATGATGTAAATGGGCATGGGCAATCCAAAAAAATTATTGACCATTATAGCATTCTCGCTCATTTTACATAATCAAATTTTAGTGATATAAATACTACAAAAAATGTAACAGGGGTTGGTATTTGACAATTTCTTTCCCTATTGTTGAACGTCTATTCTAGGGTGTCAAATTAAGTTTAGTTGCAAAAATCTAAGGGAAATATCATGTTTGTATGAGCTGTAGCAATGTAGTTGGGTTGATGGTTGTATGATCATATGCTTTCATGATAGGACATAATATCTTAGGGGTCTTTATACCTAGTTGTTGGTTCTCTCTTTCCTAATTTATTGGCTCAATATAATTAGGAGTTAATTAATGTCACAAAATCATAATGAATTCCAAATATTTTTTAATGGTCTCTCTTTGGCACATATGGGGTATTGTTGATTTATTTTAGATTACTAAGTATATATGATATGCAAATTTTTTTATAATTCTATTGTAGGCCATAATCCCATATTTCTTTCTTATATGTTGTTACTCTATTTACCATTGTAGTAGGCATTGATCAACTATCTTAGGATCCAATTATTTATTTTTATAAATCTTTTCTTTCTTTTATGTTTTAGTTTAATTATCTAACTTTCCTACATACATTATGATTAATTTTTCCATACCTTAAGGGATTCATAGTTGAATAATATTTTTATAGGTTTATACATGTAGGTGTTCTACTCAACCTTGTAGCCCCTTCCTTAGAAATATACATATTTAGTGATCTTGAGTTAGATATATGTCCAAAGGGTTGTGAGAATGAGATTGTAGGATGAAAATATATATGCAATTTAAGGGGATTCATCTTTGATGATTAGAACTTGTTATATTTTTGGATTTACTTACATGTTTTCTTGCATATAATATTAATAAGGTTGAGTAGGATTGTCCTTGACTACCATTAGAGAATGGTAGTTAAATCCTTTTTCTTTGTACTATTCCATATTAAAACCTCAAGGGAATACCTCCTTAGGATCTCTAGAGCCTAAAGAAGAATTTTTTCCCCTAATCTTGTGTTGTTACAAATTAGCCTCTCTTTGATGATGTATCACTCTATGTAGAGATACGTTTTTCCCCTTATCTCAAATTGGGTTGTGGTTCTAGAGGAGAGGAATTGCATTTTAGAGTGCTAAAAAATGTATGTGGAGAAAATATTTCATAAAAATATCCACAACTAAAGAGTGTATAAATCTACATTAATATTTGAATCAACTATACATAATCAATAAATTATCCATTTAATTTGAAAACATCCTATCAATACCCATTTACCTATAAATTTAACCTAAAAATTATACTCAATGCATACAATATAGATGAGAGTCAAGATGAAATCTCACGTGGATTCCTAAAATTATAAAATAGCATAAAAAAACTAACATCCCCATTTGACTAATCAACAAATCCATGAATAGAAAAAATAAATCCTTAAACATCTTTGATCCATGTGAAGAGTAGGAAAAATACCCAAAAGTAGTCCTCCATTATGCATCCAACTACACCATGTGGACTCCACTCAACATAAAAATATTATATACTCTCTCTCCTAGCACTTGGGAATGAGAAAGTAGTGTAAATGAAGTCAAGTCAAATTACCCATCATGATCCACCTCCCTTACTAATGAAATTACAACCAATATTTTTTAAGTTACAAGGAAAATAATTAAATAATAATATTCTACAACTACCTGTATGGGTATCCAAGTGCTCATTCCAAGATGTTTTAAAACTCAAATTTATATATTAGGATCACAATTAAATATCATACTATCATATCACTTCAAACCATAGAGAAACTTATTTAACTTGTAAATCAATCCTAATTTATTTTTACCATGAAATACTTTGGATGTGATAGATTCCTTCTAAAAATATTTTGATGTAAGAACATTGTCTTAACATCTATCTATTCCACCTTAAGATCAAAAGCAACTAGATAACAAAAAATTAAGGAAATTTAACTAAACACCTAAGGATAAAATCCCATCAAAATAAATTACCTCAATCTTGGATTAACCTTTTGCCACCAATTTTTTGTGTATTATTCAATTTGAATCATTGAATTGAACTTCTTGAGCACCTATTTTCAAACAATGAGCTTCCTTCCTATAAGAAATTTACCCAAATCCTATGTCCTAATATTTTGAAAGACATCATTTCTTCATGCATGAATTTATTGTAGGGATTACTTTATTTAAATTCAAGAACCTCCATAATTTTGAAATCATCATCATTAGAAAATGAAGAAAAATTACAAGGAAAATTAGGTGGGTTATACCTTTTTGGTTTCCTTCTTTGTCGAGTAGACCTCTTTAAGCATGGGGTATGAGTTTCTTCCTCTTTTGGACTACCTACTTTAGGTAGTCATTGAACCTTGGGTTCCTTATTAGTGTTAGAGTAATCATGCATTACATAATAATTAATTAATCTTTAGTTAATTATTAGTCTAATTTATTCTTATGCACTGTAATGCCTCACCACGTAACTCTAGAGGAAAACGCTAACACAACGAAAGTGTAACAAATTTTTTTTTAAAGTGTAATTAATAACAAGTAAAGTGAACTACACATAACACATACATCCTCTAAGCTATGCGAAAATGCTTACATTTGAATCCCATAACTTACAAAAGTAAACTAATCCATAGCATATAATAATACTCATAAAATAAATAACATACATCCAAAACATTAATCTCATCTCATTAGATACAAAGTACATTAAAGAATCATTCATAGACTCCATTCATTCCATAAAGCAGTTACAAAGCTCATTTCCAAAATGAGGAAGATCATACAATAATGTTACAATTACAATGATACAAGAATCCTCCTCGAATACAAATGAGGAGTAATACATATACATAAGTATCCAACTAATACAAAAGAACATAAGAAATAGTACAAAGCAACTGGTACATGCGAGCTCTCCACTCTGGAAGATCCCGCCATCTTGAACATGAAATGGGAACCCAACAGTGTAAGGTGCATGTTCCACCCAACCAAGTGGTACCTGAAGGCCCACCCCCCATGCTAGGAGATAGTAAAAGGGCTTCCTATGCATAATCAACAGCCTCTAGACACATGCATCACACAATACTATACCATACAAGAACAATGCATACATAAAGGTTACATTGCTTCCAGAGTAAAATAATCAAGTGTATCAACTGCACAATACATATTTTTGTCATAGGAGAAGTGTCATTGCATAATTTTCTATGGTTTACCCTAGCGTAACCTTCCTAGGCTATCGGAACCCCATCCTGGGTTACCCTGGCTGCCTCTACTAGCCACCAGACCCCCATACGAACTATGCTTCTTGTCTCACCTCAAGCCTGTTCAAGCACTTGAGCCATGAGAGAGACATCCATTAACTTATTATTGTGAGAGCCACCCTTTTCCCTTAATTTTTTTTAAGTTATCACTTGATTAAACCCTCAGTGAGTTACCCTAGCACCCCTTTGTGTGTTGGACCCCCACTGAGAGCCACTCCCCTACTAACAACACAAGGATCTAATCCAAAACCAAGGGTAAACAAAGTGCACACAATAGATATTAAATCCCAATCCAAAATATAAGAGGAAACACATCTCGTTTGTAGTAACCAGGTGTTTAAACTGAATCACAACCAAGTGAACTACCCAAGGAAATCAAAGGGTTGAACCATAAATCACAACAACCCCCTCATAAAATAACATCATCTGGAAGACTTACATACATGACTAACCAAATCACAATTCAATAAGCAATTCAGGTAGGAAATAAAGCTACCATTAGGATTTCCTAAATCCAATTTCTATTTCAATAAAATGCAATAACAAATTTCCAAAATAAACTAGCTTATTAAAATCTCACTTATAGAGAATCAATAAATTAATTCTATTTGTTTATTTCAATTTTCCCAAATACATATAAATAAAAATCAATTTCCTTTTTTTTTAATGTATCTAATATAACAAAATATCCATTTATATATATATATATAATTATATAAATAAACTCATAAAATATAACAAAGAATGTTTTATATATATATATATATTTCAACCAACATTAATATGAATATTCACACACTAAAATTGTGCTTATGACACTTCCACTCACATATTCTAAACATAATATATACCACAGGCTTATAGCTAGTTGCGGCTGACTAGATTAGGGTAACCACTTATAAACTTTGTAAAAGTTAATAGCTACGAATGACTATGATCACAAGTTCATCAATTTCCAATCTTACATCATTCATTTACAAGCTATGCTTAGGACCTCTAATTTGGAGGGTCTTCAAGTCAACAGTTCAACTTCAGTTATAAACGGTGCCCAATCATGCACAACTAGGCATTCTAAATCATTCAATTACCTAAGGTTGCGTGAAAATAGTTCTACTTGAAAGCAACTATAGATTAAAAGAAATTCATAGAGGAACAAAAGGTCGACTCTTAGAGTGATGATGAAGTTAAAATATATGACAGATTACCCATACTAACAGAAGTAAACTACATTTGCTAACTACCAGTTTAAGAGGAAATCATATTGCATATCGACCCTCGCCCAACATAGTTATCATGAACTAATAATTTAGGCACCTAATCAACTGGACCAACACCTATAGCATAGCCCAGTCCTACAAAAGTTAAAAGAATCACTTTTAACAACACTTTAAAGTGCGTACCTAAGGAATGATAGAGGAAATACAGATCAATCGACTTGACTTTGCAAGCTATGAATAATAAGAGTGAAACAACACACATCAATCCATCATGATGATGTCGGAGGCCTGAGTTGATTAGGATAGAAGAACATAGGTAAGAAAACATGATAACTTAAAAAGGAGTGTTGAATATGCTCATTCATCACAAAGGGCGATGACTCTAATGCAGAAAATCTACAATAATAAAAAGGGATTATTTAAACTTAAAAATTTCTATTATGATCCAGTGCTTCAACTGGGATAGATTGCTAATGAACCAGGGAGTCGATTTAAATTTGTACAACATACCATGTTCATGTGTTGCAGTGGTGACAGATTGTTAATGGAATCAAGGAGGTCAATTAAACCATGACAATATTTTATTTGCACTTTACACCATGCCCAAAGGATGATGGTGGTAATGTAATCGCTTAACAAAAATTGTATGCTGCATACCACTTGAGGCTAATAGCATGTCAATAATAAGTTGTTAGGAGATGACCACTTTAATGATGGAGTGTCTACCTCACAAATTTTGCATCCAATAGGAGAAATATGGAGTGTAACAAGGTGACAGCTAGTGATATTCTCAACAAAAGTTTTAGGAAAAGAGCAACACTAATATAAGGCGTAGTTCATGCTATAATCAACGAACTAAAGCAAGATAAATCACCACCAATAGTAGATTAAGCATGCTTCACAGAAAAATAATGGCATCAAAGAAATATAATCTCTGAGCATAAAGTTCCTGATATTTTAAAAGAAAAGAAAACCAAACTATCCATTCAAACTAATAAGATCACAATAAGATGCACATCGTTCCCAAGCAACAATGTGCCTACTGAAGTTACATTCAAGAATTTTATGGCAACTGAAAGAAAATCGTCTTCTTTAGATTGGGATCTACAGGATACATGGATTGAAATACAGAAACATATATACCTACGTTACTAGTGCTAGCAGGAAATATTAAGGTATCAAATTTCTTCCAAATTACGAAAAAGCACAATGATCTTTCATACAGAACCTATTGTATCCAATTTGATACTATTCGGTAGCAGCTAAAAGCTAAAGATTAAGACTTGACCATCACAATACTCATAGCATAGACAACTTCCCATATAAAATAAGCTTGCTAACAAACGATTTTATGATGTCAGATAGAAGCTAGTACGCCTAAAGTCAAATACATACTAGGATGTGGTATAAGGCGGCGCTACAACTTGCATAATGTGTTATCCCAAAAGAAGAAAACCCAATTTCCTTATACTAAAGGTTGACACATTTCTAGAGTTTTAAACGTCTTAGTAGACCAAGCCACATAAAAGATACTAGATTCAAATGATGACAATTGAATAGAACAGGGGAAATCAGCCTGAAGAATACATAATCAATTCATCTTTTCGAAAGAATACTAGAATTTAATTTGAAGTTTCTAAAGCTTTCATGACAATCTTTCCAATTTCACAACATTAAAAGCTTTAAAACAAATAAAATCTTCTTCATTGTACAAGAAATCTTTTCCAAAACAATAACTAATTCTAATAACTTTTTTTCAATTTTTTTAACAACCTCTTTCCAAAAATATCCTTTTCTCATTGTCGTGAAGTAGCCTCTTTCCTCTTTCAATTAATGCAAATATTCTCTCTGAGAATTAATTCCCAACTACAGTGTTTAATTTTTCTAACATATGTCACAAATAAAATATCTTTTTAGCCAAATCACCGATATTTCCTCTAGATATTTACAAAATAATTGTGCATTAATAATTCAAAATCACATTAATTTCTAATAAAATTTAATCTAATTAATTTAATCACTTTATAAAATAAATTTAATCTCAAAGATTAAATCACTTTACAAAATAAATCAAATTTAATTAATTAAATCAAATATAAAGCTCCTAACAATATTAATCAAGATTAATTAAATAATCACTAAAAACTATTATAAATATTAATTAGTATTAATTTCCCACAGAACATACCTGCTATGCCTTGCATAACCACCCCATTTTAAACTTGTTTAAAATAGGTCCCTCTTGTTCTGTTTTGTTTCCTTTGGCCCTTTTGTTTTTCCTTAGGCATTTTTTGTTTTGTTCTGGCGGACGCGGAACTAGGACTGAAACCAAACTTGGAATTCCTTCCAAGTTTTGGTTTCCATTCCATTCCCGGTTCCGGTTCCGCCTCTTTTGTTTTTTCCTTGGGCGTTTTCGGTGTTGTTTTGGCGGACGCAAAACTGGGACCGAAACCGAACTCTGGAACTTTTCTAAGTTCCAGGTTCCGGTTCCACTGGTTCCCTTTGCGTTTGTTCCTTTCGTTCTAGCGGATGCGAGACGCGGAACGAAACTAAACTCTGAAACTTTTCTAAGTTCCAGGTTCCGGTTCTGTTCCGGTCCCTGTTCCGCAAAACTTTCTCGTTTGTTTTGCCTTTTTGTTACGATCGTTTGGTCGTGGGATTTTTTTCTTCCCTTCCCTTTTTCTTTTTCATCCTTTTTTGTCTTCTCTTTGTATGTTGTCAGAGGCGGGATTAGGATGGAATCCAAACTTGAAACTTGGAAAAGTTTCAGTGTCAGATTTGGTTCCATTCCCGCCCCCGTTGTGGTTCACTCGGGATCAGTTTTTGCTTCGATCCCACTTGCGTTTGTTTTTGTGTTTTGTTCCTTGTTTTCTCTCTTTGCGGGGCTGGGTTCAGAATGGATTTGGAATTTGGTTTTTTGAAAAGTTTTGTTTTCCCCGTTCGGTTCCGACTCCGCCCCCGCCCTACTGCATTCCTTGAGTTACGTTACCTTTTGCGGACGCGGAGCCGGAATGTGGGCTAGACTTGGAAATGATGGTTATTTCCATGTTCGGTTCCCGTTCTGACTCCGGTCCCGGTTCCGGTTTCATTTTGGTTCTGCCTCCGACAGAGTTGGGTTTCTTTTTGCTAAGGATATATGAAAGGCAGGACGAAGAATGATGTATTTTCTATGCTTTAGAGGGCTAATGAAGGCATTGTTTTGCAGGATTAAAGCATGTCGAGAACATCTAATGTTGTTTCTCAAGGAATTCTATTGGAAAGTGTGCCTCAATCAGATCTGGCATAAAACTCCTGAAAGAATAAAGTCGGTGAGACCCTCTAGAGGTCTTGCTGACTGGCAGTTGTGTTCTATTCATTTGAAATGCTCAGGTCGCCAAGACATTTTGATTGCTGTGAGTTTTCTATCTCTCTCCACTCGGGGAGAACTCTCGCCGACAGTTGTTCACAAGGTTGTCATCGGGGAGACTCTTGGCCGAATGGTTTACACTTGGTATGATGTCTTGCTAATGGTGTTGGTCTTGCTGATGAGTTTACTATGGACTTTGGTGAAAGGTCTTGCCGATCTTGCCGATAGCGATAGTCTGGGCGATGGTCTTGGATATCAGTATGGCTCTTGCAGCTCATTATGACCTCTTACCGACAGTTGTAAGTTATGCCGATAGCTATTGTGGAGCATTGTAGCATCGGGGAGACACGGCTAGTGTCTCACCGACATGCAATTCTGCTGGAACGAATTTTGACCTTCTGAAAATCCTACGTGGTATGTGTTCAACCAATCAGAGGAAGCTGAAGGCGAACCGTTGGTAGTTTGAATGTTGTGACCATTCCTGTGAAGAAGATCAACAGACTGTGAGCGGTATGGATCTACTCTGTGATCGAAGATGATGAATCAATTTGGTGAACAGTGGTGTTCATCTATAAGGATCTAGACAGGAAATTCGGATGCTGCTTCTCAAGGGGGTCAACTTGTAGAAAGATCTAGAACGAGAGGAAAGCAGAAAGGAAGAAGCCGCGAGTCTCAATGACAGTTGGGATGTCTACTGGAAAAAGTAGATCGACATTAATGACAGTGCTTCAGAACATTCAAAGCAGCTCTACAAAGAAGTCTCAAGGTCGGACACGAGGGTTGCGAGTTAATGTGATGGTTGTAAAAGATTTGGAAACCATGCCTGAGGGAGATCTTTTGCCGACATGAACAAGGTATGCACATTTAATGCATCATTGACTTTATTCCAAAACTCTTCTAGGGCCGACCATTTTATAACTGACTTATTTTGTAAACCCTAAAAATGGGGCCAACTCCTTTTTGGCACATTGGTATATATGGCACTTTTGCCTCTTTGTAAAAAAAAAAAAGAGACACACACATAGAGAGATTTTTCTTAAGATAGATAAATAGGATCTTCTTTTTCATCTTCTTTTTTTGGTTAAGAATTAGCAAGTTAGGGTTAGAAGGTAGATAAACTCCAGAGAAAAAGTAGAGTAGGAGTTAAGTTCAGCAAAAGGAAGTGATGTATCTTCCAATTTTTCTTAGTATAGATGGAGATAATTCGAAGACATGGATTTTCTATACACTGGTGATCTTGCCAGATTTGTAAATGTTGTTTATCTATTTCAGCAATAGTAGAAGCATCTAGATTTAAATCTACTTCATATTGTGCTCCAGAATGGTATTTATCTTGGGTTAATTATTTGATTTGGAAAGCTTTCAAGGAATGAAATTTTATCTTATGTTTTGTTTAAATGGTGATTTGCAATCTACTGTTGAAGTTTGCACTGTGAATGAATGAAACTGTGTATTAATTACAAGTTGATTTTATTCTGTAGTTTTAGTTTAGGAATTCCTTGGAAGACAACAAGTCTAATTAAGTTGGATGAATCAACATTCTCTTTAGTTTAAAAGATTTAATCTATCTTTTTCTATTTCTTTAAAACCACCGGTTAAAGTAGGTTTAAATATATGTTTGACCTTATAACGATCCAGAAGTTCAAAACTAGTAGGCCCCTTGAACATTAGAGTTACATCAACCATTTAGTAAAATCAGCATAGTTGAGAACCGATTACCAGGACCTTGGGAGTTAGATATCCATGTGTTATCTTTCTCTTTCAAGAGAAATAGAATAGTAATATTTTGTTTAATGTTGTTGTGTTGTTTTGAACACCAACAATACCTTTCAAAATAAATGAACGACAAGGCAAATGTGGACAACATAACAACAAAGCATACTGAAACAAATACTGACGACACACTATGACTAGGGTTGTGGCTTGACAAGGAAACTTCGTTACTATCTCCCAATCAACTATACCATTGGGCAATGGACACGCCCAAACCTATGAATCTAGGTGGAGCCAATGTCTTGTACCTACAATGCTACAATCAAAACATATATCCTACACATATAAAATTCATGAATCAAAACACCATGTAGAGAAAATTGCAGAATTGCAGGGTGCATGCAAGTGAGTGATGCAATCTCGTTCCCTTCACCAATACAATGTCACATCAAAACTAACAAAACTAAACATCAATTAACTACAGATGAGCATATATCAATATCAAATCAAATAAACAACTATGCTAACCATAAAGCATGTCATAATCAATAATCATCTATATAGAGTACCATCACATCACAATATAAAAACTATCATCACTCCAATGTCAATGATCAAATAACAACATAGTATCATGGTCTATCAAAGTAAAAGCACTGTCATAAATATAAGAAAATCAGAGGGGTACTACATGCACTTAAGCTAAATTTAGGAGTGCTTTTATACTTTTATTAGTTGAGCTATTATTAGATAATTATATATCATTGCATGAGATGTTGACACTTTTCATGATCTAATCTATTTCTCATTTAGGGATTTTCTCTTATAAGAACTCAACCCTCATTGTATTATATCTCCTCTTCTCTCGAGATTTCATACTATTTTGATAGTCTCTTGCATTCTATAGATTTTTCTTGTTGAGGAATATAGCAATTCTTTTTTTGCAGATCTCTTGCATGGAAGGTGTCTTTGTTCATTGTTTGATCCTATGGCTCATGTTTTTTACAATTCTAACATGGTATCAAAGCATGGATTCAATGAATCCCTTCTCAATTCATGAGGTTTTTTTCTTCAACAAGGGTTATAGGCTTCAAATCTAGAATCCCCTTTGCTTTTTTTCAAATTTTGGAGGTAGGTGAAATTTTGGTGAATTTGGGACCAAAATAGAGTCTTCCATTGGATTCAAAGTTGTCGAGAAAGTTAGTTTTTCCTTTCGTTTGTCTTGATTTGGATTCCTGAGGTCAGATCTATGAGGGTTTGAAGTAGTTGCATTTTTCTAGATCCAGAGGGTACTTATAATTTTGGGGAATTTTGAGCTGAAAAGAACCTCACAATTGTAATTAGGAGGTTGATTTGATGAATTTGACTATAAATTTTCCCCATTTCAGTGTCAGGAGCTTCTGAGGCAAAAAATTTTTGCACAAGGGCCTATATGGACCTTGTACGCCTTGTGCACACCATTCAAAAAAATGAAAAAAATATTCAATTCGGTGTTTGTTTTTTAAATTTCTACTTTTTTTTAGAAATTTAAAAATAAAATTAAAAATAAAAGCAAAAAGGCTTTAAAAAAAGGCAAGGGGCAGATTGTACGAGGGTACCCGCAAGTACCTACATTTGTAGGCCTGCAACCCCATTCTCATGCAGTCAGTGGATTTTTGGCCTACCGATGATGGTTATTCAGTCACCTAGCAAAAATAACCTAGCCCACTGGTGGCCTTCATGTTGACTGACAGTCAATTTTCCTTTCCTGACAGTTTTCAAAATAATTCAGCAAGTCCGATTTTCGACAGTCAAACAATTTCCATCAATGACCCAATTTTTTCAAGCCATGAAGATTTACCAATGACATTTTCCTGTAGCCACATCATCCTGTTCCAGTGACTGGCTTTTCCAACAAGGTCAAGATTTTTCAGCTCACTTTTTTCTCTAGTAGCGCTTTTTTAAGTGAATCTTACACAGAATATTTTGGCAACTTTTTTTCTTCCAAGGATCGGATTCATTTTCTATCCTTTAGGAATATTCTACTAACATCAACATGATTTCATGCTAATGTCAGCGATACAGACGCTGGTAGGGTCCCCCAAGTCCCCTCTTTCACCCTAAAAGAGCTATTTTTTCTTTTGGCTATAACTTGACCATATGATATTGAAATTGGGCAAAAATTATATCATCAGAAAGCTGGTTTTGTCAACTTTACAGTGGTGTGTATCTCATCATAGTTTTCTACTTTTGGTGCATTCTATAGCCTATTGAAGTTAGAGGTGATATTTTTAGTCTCAAGCTCATAAATTTTGACCTATTTCTTCATTTCTCATGATTCCAACACATTGGGATGGTCTTTCAGAGCTCTTCATATCCATCCATGCCATTTTTCCAATTTTTTCTCTAGGTACATTTTAGTTAGTTTTTGGTGTTTTCACACTTTAGTGAATTACTTGGATGTTTTAGCTCTTGGGAACTTTTTGCTTGCATGGGATGACTCATTTTTGGATTTTCTTTATGTATTTCTAGTATTATGTTCTATTTGGGAATTGTAGACATCCTTTTTATGCACATTCTCTTTTGTAGATTCACTAAGATAAAGTGCCATTTTGGTGCACCTTTTTGGGGATTTTGCACATCTTTTTGTGCCTTTTGTACTCGCACTATGATATAAAGTTTCATGGGGGGTTTATGTTTTCCTTTGGTTTTCCATCACACCTTTGTCAAGTGAGTGCCCCTTCCATGATAACAGTGAGAAAAATACGAGCCATAGGATCAAACAACAAACAAAGACACCTTCCACACAAGAGAGTTGCAAACAATATATGCAATATTACTCAACAAGAAAAAGATATAGAATGAACCTCAAGAATCTTCAAGGAAAACAAGAATTCTCAAAGGTTGAGAATTCAAGAAGAGTAAGAGCTTTGAAAGACCGTTCCAATGTTGTTGGAATCATAAAAACAAAGAAATAGGTGATTCTTTCCTCATACGTGTGTGCCTTAGTTTTCACACTCTATATTTCTAGGTTGTTTTTCCTACATGCATTTCTTGGTTTCACATAGTTTTAGTGTACCTATCTTGGCTCTGCCTTTTCATCATTATGGGGGGGTTTCTACTATTGGTGCTAATGTTGACTTTGTTTCATGTTGGAGTGATATACATATCTAGTTCTTGTTCCTATGTACTTTTGGATGCAACGTACATCAGCAATTGGTTACCCATGCATTTCGATGAGATGGACCACCATATGAACACTCTTGCACTCCTATTTCTAGAGGTTATTCATCTCAACAATATATCAATGATCTTTCAACAATAGTTTAGACCTTCTTTGTGCTTTAGCGATGTTCTACATGTTTCTATTCTTTTGAGACATTGTTTTGGAGGCTTTTTAGTCCTTCATTCACCTTTTCTCTTTTGGAGAGGAGTTTTCTCCCACAGGGTTTTTCTCCTTTTCTCTGAATTTGAGAGATTTTTTGTTT
The DNA here is from genome assembly GCA_007258455.2 of Sequoia sempervirens. NCBI lineage: Eukaryota > Viridiplantae > Streptophyta > Pinopsida > Cupressales > Cupressaceae > Sequoia > Sequoia sempervirens. The sequence continues at coordinate 929,998,368 of VDFB02281492.1, forward strand.
GTACATGGGTACCTAATTAGGCCTTTTTTATCGATACCCATCATGCATTCTCTTTTTTAGGGTTTTTAGCTACTCCCTAAGTTCATCTTAAGGGGGGTGTTAGAGTAATCATGTATTAGCTAATAATTGATTAATTATTAGTATATTTTATTCTCATGCACTTAAGCTAACCTTAGGAGTGCTTTTATGCTTTTATTAGCTGGGCTATTATTAGATCATTAAGTCTCATTACGTGAGATGTTGACACTTGTCATGATCTAATCCCTTTCTCATTTAGGGTTTTTCTCTTATAATAACTCAACCCTCATTGTATTATCTCTCTTCTTCTCTCTCAAGCTTTCATACCATTTTGATCGTCTCTTGTATTTTGTAGCTTTTCTTATTGAGGAATATAACAATTCTTTGTTTGAAGATCTTTTGCATGGAAGGTTTCTTTTTGTCTATTTGATCATGTGGCTCATTTTTTTCACAATTCTAACAATTAGATATAGTTTCCTTAGCTTCGATCTCACACCACACTTGTTTTTCTCTTCTTACCTTTGGTTTTATTGATTTTCTAAATGTTTAGTCTCCTAAAGGATCACATTTTCATACTATATAATCTTTTTTTTTTATATTCTAAATTGTGTACTCTTTCACACAATCACTATCAATGATGAAGACATACTTATATGCTTGATAGTCCATTCTAGATAATTTTTCTTTAGGGATATGCACATTTGCATCACAATTGAACACTCTAAAATATCAAAGAGGGGTTCTTATAGGCATCTAAACTTTGAACTATGAGGTTTTATCAACAAAAGATGATGTAAGAGATAAATTCATCAAGTAACAAACAATATTGATTTCTTCCACCCATAAATTTTCTTTATGTTAACACAACTTAACATGATTCTATCATTTTTTGTCAATGACATGTTTTTGATTAACAATAAACAGGTTTTGAAGGGTGCCTGAAACCCTTTTACAAAAAAGAAAGTGGCAGCAAAGAAAAAAAAAGAGACTACCCACCCAACAACAGCAAAAAAACAACCAGCTGATTAACCAGCCATCAGCAAACCATCAAAAAATGAACATAACCAAAAAACAAAAAATAGCAAGGCCACAAGGCCACTACAGTAAGTCCTTGAGCACTTTAGTAGCCTCTATATCCTTGGCCACTAGCCTATCATGCATGCCCATGATTTCTTTAACATCACGAGTAGGATCCTTCTTACCTTTCTTAGTTTTTCTCCTAGTACGAATACTCAGGCCAGTAGCCAGATCAGCCTAATTCACCTCCAAACCAACACCCTCCTCATGAACCAAGTTAGTATGAGCATCAAACAGACCCTTCCTAGTCAACTCCATAGCCTGTTGGTTAAGGAAAACCATACCCTTCGCAGAGGCCTCCAACTTCTCCTTGCTTATATTAATGAGTGTGTCCAAGTCCCTTCTAAGTTTCCTATTTTTTCATTCCAGCACCGCTACTCTCTAGTTCAGGTCATTCTTCAATGAAGCAAGCTTATCCAATAGACCACCCACATTGGTATTTAGGGATCTAGAAATCCCAAAAATAGCTTCCTGCTCCTTAAGACTACATAGAGTAGAGATGTTGCACCTGGCAATAGTATCATGCTTATTATGAAGATCTTGAATTTCTTGAACCAACCACATAAGAAAATTGAAGGAGATATCATCCCCTTCTTTAACAAGGCCTGACACTTGAGAGAAGTCCATTGCACCCCAAAAAACACCCCTGCCCTGATGCGACCCCACCGGGGGATCCTCAAACAACACATCCTCATAAACCATCTTAGCCTTCCCTTTAGAAATAGGGTTACCAGCAGAAACATCTAGATTAACCACTGAATTCTCCTTACCATCCACAAGGGACCCACCAATACCCGAGTTCTCCCCTTGAATATTTCCTACCACCTTCTTCATATTAACATCCTCCACCTTGGCACGAGCCTTCGACTTCCTACTAGTAGAACCACCCTCAAGACCCTTCAACTTACACTTAGCACACAGAGCTCTAGAGGAAGATGACTTCACATCACCCATCGAAGGGGTATAATCCAGGTCAGTATCATAGCCATCCAACCACCCTTTAGAATCAACTTCAAACTCCAAAGCTTCAGAATCCTAAATCTCCTAAATCCTAAAATTCCCACTACCTTTCCCCTTCTTTTTGGAAATAAGGGTTCTAACAATGCAGTTAGCTTTAATAAAATCCACAATGAGAACCATTAAACCTTCATGTAGATAAGGATTCCTGGGGTTTTTTCTAAAATTTGAAATACCCTCTTCCAAGGAACTCAATAGATAAAAGGGACACAAAACCAACTTACCATGGCGAAAGTGGTTCAGAAGGACAAAGTGATGGCCATAGAGCGTCATGAATCTTCCATAAAGAGTAAAGTAGCACATAAAAGCCACCACTACATCCCTCCAAATAGGTTTAATCTGTATTTTTTCATATCCTCCACAATCCAAATGGACCATCCTAGCCCTTTCCCTATCACAAAGGAAATTCTTCCTTGCATTTTGAGAAATTTTCTCGTCCTTGTAGAATTTTCTCCCAACCATGGACAAACCCGTAACCTCAGCAATAAAATCTTCATTAATGGTAGTATCTCTACCAAACATACTAACGACATGACCATGCCAAGCATCAACAAACTCCTTAGACACCGAGGGTTGGAAACCCTTCAGATGCTCCAAGTAAAGAGTAACACCACCATTCTGCAGAATTTCCCAAACCCAAGGATTAGCTCTCATTTCTTCACAAGACAGGAGGCTCTGTGCAACACCTATCCCCTCCCATCATCAAGTTACTAGTAGAGCACAAACAGAGCACAACCAAAGCACTAGCCAAAAAACCACCCAGAAAGTGTATGAGGCACTCGAAAGTAGTCTAAAAGGAAGTAATGAGCAGGGTACTTAGACAACTTGGCAACAGGAGGTTGTTCACTCTCTTTTTAACTCTATTTTTTTAGATGTATGGATTTTTCTTCTATTTTACTATTCCATTATTCTTGCAAAATCACTCAAACTTTGAAGATAAAAACTCTCCACTATTTCCTATTCTCAAGCCTTGAAGATTTCTCTTTAATTAGTTCTCAACAAGAGACTTAATTTGTTTAAACTTTTTGAAACTTAAAATTATTGTTAGAAAAAATGCCCATGCTTTCCTAGAGAAGTGTAAAAAATATATTTTAAGGAATTTTCAAGTGAAGGAACTAACATAGGTCCAACTACATCACTATGAATTAAAGATAAAATACCTTCAAATCTAGTAGTAATAGTGAAAAAAAAATCCATTTCCACTTACTAAATACATTTAATGCTCACAAAAAAAATCCATGGAACCACTAGTAAGACCCTCAACTACACCTTTTTCTTGTAAATATCTAGGTCCATTCTCACCAATGTGTTCCATTCTCTCATTCCACAACATTGTATTATTTGTAGTCAACTTATGGTTCTAAGTCTTAGGAACCATGTAGCATTCACTTAGTTTGTTAACATCAATTCTAAAAATATTTCTAGAGTGAAATATTTTTGCTAGGGGCGAGTGAAAAAAGATGGGTAGCCAATTTGTGGCCAATTTTTTTTTTAAAGTTTTGAAAGCTCATAATGCGATCATGTTATAATGCGCTCATGTTATGGCTTGGTGTGTCAAGCCTAAGGCTCGACCAACATGAGTACGCTATAATGTGAGCGCGTTATAACGTGAGCACGTTATAATGTGCTCGTGTTATGAGGTATTAAAAGAAAAAAAAAAGGAATTTGAAATCATTTTCATTGTGATTGTGTTTTTTTTTCTGCCCATGGCCAAAACCCCTCATTTCCGCACTCGCGTTCTGGGAGTAGCCATTTTGCAATATTTTTCATCAAATTGTTGTTGTTTCATCTCCAGGATGCCACCACGTTGACGAGGAGGTCTGAGAGGTAAGGATTTCTTGTTTTTTGTTGTGAATTTGTTAGTTTTAGGTTGTTTTTTATATTTATTTTTTGAATTTGTAGGAGATGTTAATGAACTTGCAAACCCTCCTCAAAATCCTCAACAAGCACAACAACAAAAAGAGGAACAAAATCCTCAACAAGCATAGCAAGAACCACAACAATATCCTCAAGTTGAACAACCACAACAACAATCTCCTCCACCAATCCCTCAACATCCTCATGACACTCAACAAAACTTAATAAGTGAAATTGAAAACAATAAAAAATAAATTGAGGATTTAATCAAGAGGTTGAACGATCCAAATGGTTCAACCATGGAAAGAATGAACCCAGAAACTTCACTCAAAGAAATGTTAAAACATGTAGATTCAATTAGCAAACAATTAACTGGTTGGAAAGATAGGAGGCAGGTGGCTAGGGCTTATTACTGGATAAATTATCATATAAATATGTAAAAGATCTAAAAATTAAAAAATTTGATTTGTGCTCATTATTCATTGACCTGCGTACAAATGCAAATCTTACCCTCAATGCGAAGAGGTTTCCTATCCATTGGTTTTACCACCAACAGATTAGGAACTTTTTTTGGTATAGGTGGTACATGGTTTTTGATTACCCACCATGCAACAATTGTGAAGTCCCACAATATTTCCTTAGGAAACTATACTATGAGATCATTTTGAACAAAATCCTGAATTATTTTGATATGAGGGACTTCCAGGGGAGAGATGGGAGGTCGGCTCAAGATAGACCCGGTGCATAGCAAGATCCTATGCGGCAAGGGAGATGACCTCTCGCTAGGCTGCCTCATGAGCACATCGTTATCCCTTCCATTTCGAAGGAGAGTGTCGAGGTAGAGACTTTGTAGGCCATCAACTCTTTGACCCATAGTGTCATCCAGCATGCCAGCCCTATACTATAACGCCATCCAGGGGAGTCTTCGAGTGGTGGGTTTCGATCCCATTTGTGTCATTTTTTTAGGGTAACTTGTTCATATGACCCCATCGACACTCAGGAGGATTCTACGTAGGATAAGTCTGTAGCTCTGGAGATGGTGAGGGCAGCTGACATTTTGAATGAGGCCTATGGCATTGATACTCAGGTAAATGTTAGCATGTTCATTGAATTTAATTTATTAAATTTCAATTTTGAAATGCAAGATTAACTAATTTAGTTTTGTGATTTTAATAAAATTTTAGGGTCACAATGTTGGTACTGGATACACCGTCCCTACACCCACATATTTCTCCACTGCATCTACCGTTGAGGTATGTAACTAGTAAATAGTTATAAATTTATTACATGTTAATAGCATTGTTTTATGAATGGTATTTTAATATGTGATTTTGGATGTTGAATAGGATAATATTGGAGGTTTCGAGGGAACACCTCCTAGTGCCAGTGGATTTAGATAAACGTACACACAGTTAATAGAATAAACAGTCTAACTAATGAATTGTACTTAATAGATTTGTGTAGTTTATATTCATATCGTTGATTACGTTGCATTGCACATCTTTCAAACTCAAAGCATTACTTCACATTCCATAACTAATAACTAGATGTTGATAGATGGAAAAATTTCAACTACAATATAGTTGTTTAGAAAGTCAACATAAGCAGTGATGCAATTACTTCACATAGCATAAGTAATAAGTAGGAGCATCTTCCAATTGCATTTTCTTTTCATGGCATTCCATGAGACCACTTTTTATTGAGGCATCTTTTCAAACAGTTCACTACCTTGTCTATGCTATGGATGCTTGGAAGAAATATATGAAAGAATAATAGTAAGCAATAGCATAGACAAGGCAATGAGTTGTTTGAAAAACTGCCTTAAAGAAATGCGGTCTCATGGTGATGTCCATCACCATGAGACCCAATTTCTTTGAGGCACTTTTTCAAACAGCTCACTGCCTTTTCTATGCTACCACATTTTCCATACATGTCTACCAAAGCATTTTATCAAACAGTTCATTTCCTCACTACTATGGCTAAAAGCTTAAAAAAGGTGCTTTCCAACAAACTATGGATTCTTGGAAAAATCTATTAAAGCATAATAGTAAGCAATAGCATAGACAAGGCAGTGAATATGAAAAAATGCCTCGAAGAAATGCGGTCTCATGGTGATGGAATGCCATGCCATCACCATGAGACCAAATTTCTTTGAGGCATTTCTTCAAAAAAATCACCACCTTTTCTATGCTACCACATTTTCCATACATGTGTACCAAAGTATTTTATCAAACTACTCACTTCCTTGCTGCTATGAATAAAAGCCTAAAATAGATGCTTTCCAACAAACTATGGATGCTTGGAAAAATTTCTATCAAAGCATAATAATAAGCAATATCATAGTTAAGGTAGTGAGTAGTATGAAAAAATTCCTTGAAGAAATGTGGTCTCATGGTGATGGAATGCTATTCCATCACCATGAGAGCACATTTCTCTAAGGCATTTTTTCAAACAACTCACTGCTTGAAGAATAGAAACCAACCCATTAGCCTAAATTCCCCTCCAAATTATTTTCAAGGTCCTCATCCTCAACTTACCAATCCATGGAACCTTCCACCTTTTATTCCACTTGTTCATGTCCCCACTCCTCCCTCTTCATGTCATGATCACCTTCCATCTCATAACCAAGGTCACACTATACCATCCACCCCATCTCAACATAATACCATAGAGAAGGAAATTAACTGTTTGAAAAAATTCCTGAAAGAAATGTGGTCTTATGGTGATGGAATTCCATGACACATTTTTTTGTAATGGCATTCCATCACCATGAGACCCAATTTCTTTGAGGCATTTTTTCAAATAGTTCACCGCCTTCTCTATGCCAACACAGTTATTGTACATGTCTATGAAAGCATTTTATCAAACAGTTCACTGGCTTGCTGCTATGGGTAAAATCCTAAAAACACATTCTTTCAAACAAGATATGGATAGGGAAAATAGAAATCATGATAGTAAAAAAATATATAGTTTAATAAGTACTCAATTTTTTTTTCATTATCTCATACATTATAATTCATGACGTGGATTGCTATTGTAGTTTTCATGATTGAATAATTTGTTGTTTTATTTTCATATGTTGCAATCGGATACACCTCTGAATTTTCAAAGGGAAATGGAGATCGATGTTTCATCTACTATAGTCTCCTTGATGGCTTCGATAGGGGAGGAATAAGGAAAATTATTAAATTTCAATTTACATTCATTGTTATAGATGTTAGTTAGTGAAAAATCAAACCATTATTGATTCGTAGTTTAATTTCTATTTGGATGGTTTATACAAGGATTCAACATGCCTCAACATGGGAATTTAAATATTTCCCTCATGGAGAGTGATCATCAGATAGCAGTAAGTGATTATTTCATTAAATATATCATTTTTTATAATGTAATTTCTATATATTAATGTCTTTACTTCTTATTGTAACAGATAAGACTTGACTAAGAGCTAAACCCTAGGAGGAGGACCAGGAGCACTCCTCGATTGCAACATAAATGAGTGATAGACATATTTCCATCCAATCAACAAGCAAAGGGAAAGAGTTTATTTCAAGAGCATGGAGAGCGATGAATTTTGATTCCATAGCCCTTTGTTGTATGCCTATATAGCATTTTTGTACATATTTTGTATTTGATATATTTGACATTGTATGCCTATATGGCATTCTTGTAAGCCTATATGGCTATTTTGTACCTATATTTTATACTTATATCGACGAATATTTATGTATTCCTACATGGATATTTGGTTAATACAAATATTTTTTATCGATGGTGTCCATATTTGCATTATAAATTCATGGCTCAATAGATATGAGTTACGTGTATTCAAGTGTATAATTTACAACTTACATGTATACTTTGTGACTTATGTGTATTCCAATGTATACTTTGTGACTTACGTGTTTTCATGTGTATACCTTGTAGTCATGCATATACTTTGTATTAATTTGTGTATACTATGTATTCGTGTGTATACTTCAAGGCTTACGTGTTTTTGAGTACTTGTGCTTCCCTTATTCACATGTACATGCTTGAATTATTTATGTGTATACTTATTAATTGGTTAGCCCTAGCATTGATCATTGTTGTCCTTTATAGTTTTTCTTGAATATTAATTGATTGATTCTAAACAACTTTATTAGTTGATGCTAAACAACTTCAATATTTCTAGGAATAGTAGTAGAGTTGAAAATTCCAAAATTGCAAAAATTGAAAAGAAAAGATTAACTGTAATTAAATGCATTGATCATTAACTCGATAATTGATTAAGAATGAATATAAAATATATCAAGAGATGATCCTTCTAGAATGGAAATTGCCAACTAGAAAATAGGCAAAGTATTCCCAATACTTTGAAAGTAATAATGCACCCAAAATTGCAACGAGAGAGAAGGCTTATTTAAGATCCTTGAGCAATGTATTTTCTAATGCTCCCTTGTTCTTACATATCTCAATTCATGATGAGGGTCACACCAGCCAAAACCAATAGAAATCACAACAACAGATACCAACATAGAAGATGCGAGACAAAAAAATGACTCACTTTAAATTTTTAGAAAATGAAATTACAGATTCAAAGCTTACATGCTACAGCCTCACAGGCTTGATTCATTACAACAAAACCAACTCTAAAAAGAAAATATGCTATTTGGAACCACAATCTACACTATCAGGGCCACCTTCTACAACCACCCTAGAATGTTCTAGAAAGTTCAAATTTCCCCTTTTTGTTCTGGTGCCAAATGTTCCACCATTTGCTTTCTGGCCTAGGAAGAAATTTTTATGAAATTCAATTTTTTGAGGACCAACTTCATGGGGCCATAACTTTTGATCCAAGTGTCTAATTTGCTATTATTACATATCGTTGGAAACTCTCGACGAGATCTACAATGCATGAACCCATCATAGGTCGGTCCGGCCACTTTTTGAACTATTTCGGGGCCTCTAAAGTTTTATATCTGAATTTGAAGCCGCATTGGAGAAATTTCTCAGGACATAAACTTTAATTTCTCCCAAACCGTGTAGGGTACTGAGGTGATTCTTTCATGACCAGAAATTATTTTTAGCTCTACTCCTTAGGGTAAATTTTCATGTCCATACGAGCCCATTTAGGCCTACTTACTAAAAATAGTAAGTGCCCGTTTTTCACTATTTTTGACGCCTGATAGTCTTATACCCCTTAAATTCCATCATGGGACTCAAAACAACTAAAGAAAATAAAGAAAACTTTTTTTTTGGGTGATGCAAGATTTCCCTACACCGTTGGATGCTCCTGCATCAGACACCTAGGGTAATTTGAAAAGTGACCTTGTCACTTCTCAAGAGTTAGAGGAAAACCAAGGCGGTTAACCTTGGCCTCAGATATACATGATGAATATTTAGCAGGCTTTCTTCTCCATTTCACCAAGTACTCTACATATTGTTTGTTTCTTTTGCTTCTACCCACACGGCTATCCAAGATTTCTTCTATCTCTTCCTTCTCTGAAGTAGGTGCTAGAATTTTCAATTGTTCATTTATTGACCCCTCCTCTATATCACCTTCATGATACTCTATCAAATCAACAATGTTGAACACAAGAGAAATTTTTATTCCACTAGGCAACTCTACCTCATAAGCATTTCCCGAATCATGCTTCTTCAGGATCTTGCATGGTCCAAACTTCTTCATGTCTAACTTGTTGTATGTACCAACTAGAAACCTTTCCTTTCACAAATGAACCATGACTTCATCTCCTACCTGGAACTCCTTATACCTCCTTTTCTGATCTTCCTGAGCCTTATATTATGAGTTCATCTTATTGATATGTTTCTTCACCTCTTCGTACAAATTCTTCAGGTGCTCAGCAAAATCTTCAGCCTCAGTACTACTCTTTTCCCCCTTATCCATCTTTCTTAGTTTAGAAGCAGTTCTTAGACTATTCCCATATACAATATGGAATGGTGATTTACCAATGCTCTTATTGACAAAATTGTTGTAAGAAAATTCTACCTGTGGTATAACCAAATCCCATCCCTTGGGTTTATCTCCAACTAAGCATCTTAGCAAGTTTCCCAAACTCCTATTCACCACCTTTGTTTGTCCATCAATTTGTGGATGGTGTGCAAATCTAAACTTCAAATCTGTCTTCAACTTCTTCCATAATGTCCTCCAGAAATAACCAACAAATTTGGTATCTCTATATGAGACTATACTCTTTGGTAGACCATGTAGTCTCACCACCTCTCTGAAAAACAACTCTACAACATGAACATTATCACTGGTCTTATGACACAAAATGAAATGTGCCATCTTTTAAAATATATCAACCACCACAAATATGGAATCATTCCCTCTTTATGTCCTTGGCAATCCAAGAACAAAATCCATGCCAATATCCTCCCATGGCCTCTCAGGTACAGGTAATGGCTAATACAATCTAGTATTCTGACCTGTTCCTTTTTCCATATGAAATACTCTGCAACTTTGTACAAACTTCTTCACATCTTGTTGTAACTTTGGCCAATAATAATTCTCATTGACAAGAGTAATGGTTTTATCTTGACCAAAATGTCCAACCAATCCTCCACTATGCTTCTCCTTGGTTAGATTCTCTCTCACAGAACTCCTTGGAACGTACAATTGGATTCCCCTAAACAACATCCCATCTTGGATTAATAAATCCAACCATCTTGTCCTATCCAATGTAATAGGTTCCAAACAAGCCTTTCAAGCTTCTACAAAGTCTGGATCTTCTGGATACAAAATCTTGAGTTCATTGAACCCAACAACCTCTATATTCATCTCTATCAACAAATTTTTCCTTCTACTTAAGGCATATGAAACTATGTTTGACCTTCCACTCCTATGCTTAAAAAAAAGAGTATAATTTTGCAAAAATTCAACCCATTTTAAGTTTCTTTGATTGAACTTTCCTTGACTATTGAGATACTGCAAATCCTGGTGATCAATATATAAAACAAATTCTTTTGGAAACAAATAGTGTCTCCATTTCTTCAAATCCTGAACTATAGCATAAAACTCTTGATCATAGACAAAAAAATTCTTCTTATCATCATTTAAATTCTCACTAAAATAGGCAATAGGCTTACCTTCTTGACTCAAAATAGCTCCTATGGCAGTGCCACTAGCATCACAATCTACCTGAAAGACCTTACTGAAATATTGAAGTTCCAAAACAAGTTGCTCTATAACTTTCTTCTTCAACATATCAAAACTTTTGGCCGCTCCTGTAGTCCACTTAAAATCTTTTCTATCCCCTCTCATCACTTCAATTAGAGGTACAAAAATACTATTGAAATTCTTAATAAAATTTCTATAAAAACTTTCTAGACCATGAAATGATCTTACCTCTGTAACACTCCTCAGGGTAGGTCATTCAATGATAGCTCTCATCTTCTCTGGATCCATTTTAAGACCCTCTGCTGAGACAACAAATCCCAGATACACCAACTCTCTCTTCACAAAAATACATTTCTTCAAATTAATCAACAACTTCTCCTCCCTTAGCTTCTCAAAAACTCTTTGAATATGCATCAAGTGCTCCTCCAGTGTCTTACTGAAAATTAAAATATCATCCAAGTAAACAATAACAAATTTTCCTATAACTTCTTTCAATACCTCATTCATAAGTTGCATAAATGTGCTCGGTGCATTGGTTAGCCCAAAAGGAATGACTAACCACTCGTACAAGCCCTCCTTGGTTTTGAAGGTTGTTTTCCATTCATCTCCTTCTCTAATCCAAATCTAGTGATATCCACTCTTCAGATCTATCTTTGTGAAGTACTTAACTCCACTCAAACAATCCATAATGTCATCCATTCTTGGAAAGGGAAATATATACTTGATGGTGATCTTGTTGATGGCTCTAGAGTATGTACACATCCACCATTCCCCATCCTTCTTTGTTGCTAGTATTGCAGGTATTGTACATGGACTCAAAGTCTTCCTAATCAATCCTTTTTGTAACAATTCTTGCACTTGTCTATTCAACTCTTCACTCTCTGCTAGAGTCATACGATGAGTTGTCTTATTTGGAAATCTAGCTTTAGGAATCAGGTCCATCTGATGACTAATCTTTATTACTAGAGGAAAACCTTCAAGTACATTATAAAAAATAATAGCTTGAAATTAATTCAACAAATCCAAAACCTCTATAGGTACCTTAGTAGTATCTTCTTTATCAACTCTAGGGATCAATACAAAACAAATATGCTCATGCTTCATGCCTTCTAAGAACTTTCTTCCATCAACCAAACAAATTCTTGCATTACTGTATACCTTTTCCTCTACCTCTTCCAAGGGCTTCAACTTATGATGAACTCCATCCTTTGTCAAAGAATAGGTGTTGGCATGTCCATCATGTATTGCTTGTCGATCAAACTACCACAGTTTGCCTAACAAAATATGATAAACATCCATAGGCATAATATCATATAATACCTCATCATGGTAATTTCCAATCTTGAACTTTACCAGACATTGTTCATTTACCAAGGCTTTATGGTCCTTCTGCAACCAAGGAATCCAATATGGGTTCAGATGCCTTCTCTCCAATTGCAACTTACTAACCATTTCTTCTAAAACAAGGTTATCAGTAATACCTCCATCAATAATAACATTGCAAACTTTACCTTCACACTTACATCCGGTGTGAAACAAATTCTTCCTTTGAGTTGGCTCATTCTCCTCATTCAACAAGGTTCTTCTAGTAACAAGAACCTCTCCTCTTTTTGCATCCTTAGAATGTGAAGACTCAACATCTTCATCAACATCTGCAACTTGTGCATTACCCTCAAGTCTTTTATTTGTCCTTCCTTGATGTTGAGGACACTCATAGGCTCTATGTCCTTCACATTGGAAATAGGTTCCATGGAAGCCTCCTCTTCCTGGTCCTCGTCTAGATATTCCACTTCCTCTTTGGTCTCCATTATTTTGATCACAAGGATGGTAGGTGTTATCTCCTTTTTGGTTCTGGCCACTACTAGAGCCTTCACCCTTCTTTTGATCTTCATTTTGACCTCCATATGGCCATCCATCTGTCTTTCCTCCATGACATCCACCTCATTGTTTTTTCTCAAACCTCTTGTTCAATCATTCTTCAACCTTTAGAGAAAATTGATAAGTGTCCTCAATGGTGGTCATTCTTACCAGTTCCAATTCTTCCTGTATGCATGGCTTCAACTTGTTAATATAACGAGAAAATTTCTCTTTATTCACCTCTAAATGTCATGTCTAAATTAGGGCCTTGTGAAATTCCTCTATGTATTCTTTCATAGTCCTTGTCCCTTTCCTCAAGCTCTGCATCTTCTTGAGCAGCTCCAATTCATAATCGACTGGAATAAATTGTTTCTTCAATTTTGACACCATTTTATCCCATCTAGAAATTTAATATTTCCCTTATCTCCCTCTTTCTAACTGGACCTCTTTCCACCATATAATGGCGTGACCTTTTAATTCTATCCTTGCAAACCTCACTCTGTGAGGATCTTCAATCTCCTCAAACTTAAAAAATTCCTCCATGTCATTGATCCAATCACTCAATTCTTTAGGATTCATATTTCCACTAAAATTTGAAACCTCCATTTTAGGTCTCTTCCCAGTGCTTGAGATCGCTCACAACAATCTTGTTTCTCTAGGATCCATTGGATCTTGCTCTTCCTCTTCCATTTCCTCTTCTGTTTCATCTTCACTTTCATCTCTATCTTGTTGCAAGGTTTCAAATTGCCTTCTAAGGGCTTTGATTTCATCTCTACGTGGATATGTTCCTCCACGACCTCAGTCTCTACCTATGCCATACTGGGCAAGACTTGGAGGCATCTTGAACTCAACCCACACTCACAGGTCCTGCAATTGCCTCACATTCGGCACTTTGTTATAGGCTCAAGAACTCCTGCTTTGATACCACTTCATGAGGGTCACACTGCCCAAAACCTACAAAAATCACAACAGATACCAACATAGAAGATGTGAGATAGAAAAAATACTCACTTTCAATTATTTTCAGAAAATTAAATTACAAATTCAAAGCTTACATGCTAAAACCTCATGTGCTTGATTCATTACAACAAAATCAACTCTCAAAATAAAATCTGTTATTCGGAGCCACAATCCACACTATCAAGGCCACCTTCTACAACCCCCACTTAAACCTTTTTATTTTCCACAATAACTTCCCTAAAATGTTCTAGAAAGTTCAAATTTCCCCTTTTTGTTCTAGTGCCAAATGTTCCACCGTTTGATTTCTGGCCTAGGAATATTTTTTTATGAAATTCACTTTTTCGAGGACCAACTTCGTGGGGCCATAACTTTTAATCTGGGTTTCTAATTTTCTATTATTGCATATTGTTGGAAAGCTCCCAATGAGCTCTACAACACCCAAACCCACCATAGGTAGGTTTGGCCACTTTTTGAGCTATTTTGGGGCCTCTAAAGTTTTATATCTGAATTTGAAGCTGCATTGGAGTAATTTCTTCAGATGAAAACTTTAATATCTCCCAAACGCTATAGGGTATTGAGGTGATTCTTTCACGACCAAAACTATTTTTTCAGCTATGCTCCTTGGGGTAAATTTTCACATCCATACAAGCCTATTTAGGCCTACTTACTAAAAATATTAAGTGCCCATTTTTCACTATTTTTGACACCTGATAGTCTTATACCCCTTAAGTTCCATCATGGGACTCAAAAAAACTAAAGAAAATAAAGAAAACAATTTTTTTTTGGTGATACAAGATTGCCCTACATTGTTGGATGCTCCTACATCAATTCAGTTTAATCCAAAGAGTTCCATGAAATGCTTTATCTAAAAGTGAAAAACACATTTTCAATTGGTATTCCATGAAATGTTTCATAAAAATATTTGAATATATTTAATCTTTTGATTGGAACAATTCAATTAAGCAAAGGACACATAATCTTCACAACACTTGCAAAACATAATATTCATAGTAGATGATGAGTAGTTAACTTCTTGACACATTATCATACAAACATTTATCTTGAATAGTCTTTAAACATTTTCACAACATAATCCTTATAATGCAGAATGAATTGTTATGTTTTTGATCCATCACCATATAAACACGTTGAAAGATGTATATGTCAACTTTTTGCAATATTATTTCTTGTATAGGAAATGGACTTGGGAGAAAGCAAGTTATAATTTATAATACAAATAAGAAATGGACTCAATGGAGGAAACTTCATTTATCACACCAAATAATAAATGTACGTGAGAGAATCACTTGTTTCTCTTGGACTCCAATTTTCAAGCATAGCAATCATTTGAGGAAAAATAAAATGTTTCCAAGTTCCACCATTGTACGCATTTACAATTGGTTGTATATTGTTGTAAGGGAAATGAGGATAATTAAAAAATATCTTATGCTTGCTATACTTGAGGATGATCATATGCTTTTTGTGTGGAAAACTTAGACTTCTCAACCGCCGTGTGTATGTTTCTCTTTTTGAATGTTTTGGATGCCATCATAAGGGATCAAGTTGATTGAACGTAGCTCAGAGCAATTTTGCATGTTTGGGTGTGAAAGAACACCATGCTTAGCATAAATGTACCTATTGGGATGTGTTGGAGTAGTTTGTTTGGTCACACAAGTTGCAAAATGAAAGTTGCACCACTTTGCAACTTTACACTGCTTGCATTTGACATTTTTTCCATCAAATAAAAATTGGACACCGTGGGAAAATGACTCTGAGATAACAAAAATTGAGAGAGGTTATTATAGAGGGGCCCAATGCGATCCCATTGGCTCAGATGGAGAGTTTGTAAGCATCACGGTTTTTGAGTAATAACTTGTCAAATATTTCTTCCCTTTTGAACTTTGGACCCTTAAGAGATCGAACCGGTTGAATGTAGCTCAGAGTGATTCCGCATGTTTGGGTGTGAAAGAGGACCATTCCTAGTGTAAAAATACCCATCTGGATGCGTTGGAACAGTCTGTTTGTTCACATGAGTTGCAGAACTAAAGTTGCACCACTTTGAAACTTTCAACTACTTATATTTGACAACACCACTTTGTCAACCTTATATTTGAGTCCCAAAGAAAATTCACCACCATGGGAAAATGCCTCTGAGATAGAAAAAAATGAGAGAGGTTATTGTAGAGGGCCCCAACACAATCTCATAGGCTTAGACAAAAAGTTTCTAAGCATCACGGTGTCTAAGTAACAACCCATCGAAGATTGCAACCATTTTGCACTTTGGACTCTTAAGGGATTCTATCGGTTGAATGTAGCTCAAAGCAATTCAGTGTGTTTGGGTGAAAAAGAGGACCATGACTAGCATAAATTTACCTACCCAATGTGTTGGAATAGTTCATTTGGTCACACGATTTGCAGAACAAAAGTTTCACCACTTTGCAACTTTCAACTACTTCCATTTGACAACTTTTTTCCCAAGTGAAAATTCGCCACCATGGGAAAATTCCTATGAGATAGTGAAAAACAAGAGATTTTATTGTAGAGGGGACCAACGCGATCCCATAGGCTTAGATGAAAAGTTTCTAAGCATCATAGTATCCGAGTAACAACATGCTAAAGTTTGCAGCCATTTTGCACTTTGGACTCTTAAGGGATTGATCCAGTTGAACTTAGCTCAGAGTGATTCCACGTGTTTGGATGCGAAAGAGGACCATGCCTAACGTAAACATACCTATTTGGACACGTTGGAATAGTTTGTTTGGTCACATGAGTTGCAGAATGAAAGTTGCACCACTTTGTAACTTTCAACTACTTGCATTTGACAACTTTTTCCCCAAGTGAAAATTTGCCACCACGGGAAAATGCCTTTGAGATAGAAAAAACCAAGAGAGCTTATTGTAGAGGGGTCCAACATGATCCCATATTCTTAGACGAGAATTTTATAAGCATCACGGTATCCGATTAATAGCATGCTGAAGTTTGCAGCCATTTTGCACTTTGGACTATTAAGGGATTCTACCATTTGAATGTAGCTCAGAGTGATTCAACATATTTGGGTGTGAAAAATGACCATTCCTAGCATAAATGTACCCACTTGAATGCATTGTAATAGTTCATTTAGTCACACGAGTTGTAGAATGAAAGTTGCACCACTTTACAACTTTCTACTACTTACATTTGACAACTTTTTACCCAAGTGAAAATTCACCGCCACAGGAAAATGCCTCTAAGATAGAAAAAACTGAGAGATATTATTGTAGAGGGGCCCAACATTATCTCATAGGTTTAAATTAGAATTTTCTAAACATCATGGTGTCCAAGTAACAGCTCGTCGAAGATTGTAGCCAGTTTGCACTTTGGACTCTTAAGGGATTCTATCGGTTGAATGTAGCTCAAAGTGATTCCGCGTGTTTGGGTGTGAAAGAGGACCATGCCTAGCATAAAACCACCCATCTGAATGTTTTTAAATATTATATTTGGTCACATAAGTTGTAAAATGAAAGTTGCACCACTTTTCAACTTTGCACTACTTGCATTTGACATTTTTTTCATCAAGTGAAAACTGGACACCATGGGAAAACCACTCTAAGATAACAAAAAATGAGAGAGTTTATTGTAGAGGGGCCCAACATGATCCCATAGGCTCAGACTAAGATTTTATAAGCGCTATGATTTTTGTGTAATATCCCATCAAATATTGTTTCCATTTTGCACTATGGACCCTTAAGGAATCGAGTTGGTTGAACGTAGCTCAAAGCGATTCTGCATGTTTGAGTGTGAAATAGGACCATTCCTAGCATAAATGTACCCATTTAGATGTGTTGTGTTAGACCCCAATCCAAATACCTATAAAAAAACATGAACAAACACATTAGAAAATGGAATGCAAGCAAGAACAAGGATTCCCCATGAAATCCATTAGCATAGTTTAAAATAGGAAATGAAACAAGAATGAAATGAAAGAGTAATAAAGCAAGCTAAATCCTATTGAAGACAATGCAAACTCTTGATCCCATGGGGGAATTGGTGCCAATTTGATGTGAAAATTGGCCCCTTCCAAACTCCTATGATGCAAGCTTGATGAATGTTGATGAATGATCCACTTTGATGAAGAATGCTTGATGAGTGCTCCAATAGAAAAATCTGCATAACCTAGCTAAGATTCAATGATGATGGATGGAATTTGCTAATGATTTGAGCATAGTAAGTTTACTCAAATTATGGATGATCAAATGAGGAGATTAACCTCTTATTTATAGAATGC
The DNA here is from genome assembly GCA_007258455.2 of Sequoia sempervirens. Classification (NCBI taxonomy): domain Eukaryota; kingdom Viridiplantae; phylum Streptophyta; class Pinopsida; order Cupressales; family Cupressaceae; genus Sequoia; species Sequoia sempervirens. Next base: position 930,016,541 of record VDFB02281492.1, read on the forward strand.
CAAGATGGATGAATGTCCAAAATAGAGCAATGTGAGACTAAGAATTAACCAATGGCAAAGTGCCACTTGTCAACCTATGAGTGGATGGAGGATGTGCAAGTTTTGAAGATTGTGCCAATAAATGCTAATTTTTGAATTTTGAATTTGTTGAAATGACATACAAGAGGGAAGGAAAAATGCATTGAATTCCACTTGGCTCAAGGCAAAGGACATGTAAGAGAGAGTAAATGCCTTGTTGGATGTACATGTCAACTTAGATTTTGAAATCAAACTTGAAGAATATTCCTTAAAAGATGCCTTGTTGAGGAAAATAGAGATTTAATAAATCAAATAAGTCTATTTTCGTGTGAAAGTGGTAAAAGCTAGAGGATGGGACATGAGGAGAGATTAAATTAATCAAAGTTAATTAATTTAATGAGGGGGATTAAATGATGTGACCTATTTGACTAAATTTTGTGGATTTACTTAAATCAACTATGAGAAGAATGTGATAAGGGATTAATTAAATAAAGATTTTGATTTATTTAATTAAAAGAGATGATTGTTAGATTAAACTAAATAAGGTTTTAATTTATTTAATTTAACAAATAGACCTTAGAGATTTAATCAAATAAAATTAACTATATAATTAAATAGGATAATTAGATCAAAATGATTAATTTAATTATTGAGAAAAGGTGACTTAATTAGATAACTGATTTATTCAATTAAGAGAGGAATATTGATGAATTTAATCAAAAAGGGCATTTGATTAAATTGATAGATCGAATGATGATTCAGGATGAAACGATGTTAGTGGTCAGGATCAGATACACAATGTCAATCGATACATTTTGCCCCTCTTTGAAGCAATGCACTTGTTGCATTGGTTCAAAGAATAAACGATCTCGATCAAAGCCAAAAAATATTTTAAAAAAAACCTTGCCCTATTGCTGCGAGAGAAAACATGCCAATATATTGCTCCTTAGAGAGATTGGATGAAAATTTCAATCTTTGGGTGATTTCGCGAAAAAAGAGGACAAAGTTCCCAATAGGTCCAAAAAGGCTCCAAGAGGCCAAAAACATGTCTAGACACAATAAAACGATGAAAAACATGCCTCAACTGGAAAAAAATAGGTTTAAGGGTCCAAAAACCCTAGCAAGATAGCCAATTAGGGTGAAAAAACCCTAATTTTCAAGACTAAAAAGGCTCTGAGGGGTCACTTTCAATTCATTTTCACACAGCCATTTAGCCACCTTGAGATTTGAGCTCTAACCTCCTAACGATATGGTGCAACGATAGCTCCTGATGCACATTTTCGACCAAGTCCGGACATACCAGCGGCCACCCGGCATTGGGGCATCGGTAAGTGATCCTTACTTGATCTTTATTTTTTGTTTTTAGAATTCATTTATTGCTTTCAAAGTTAGTCATTCTGCAACGACACTATATAGCGCCACTCAAAAATAAAACTATGTCACTCAGTGTCAGATTGCGTCACGGCGGTTGAGTTTGGAGTTTGAAAATAAATTCCAAACTCCGATGCTGAGGTCATGGCCCGTAGGGTCATTTCCAAAGTGCAACATGGCAGTGCTTTGTTGACATGAATCTTTGCAAACTGCACCACTCGGAAGGAAAGTGCACCGCAGTGGTGCACTTTCGGCATTTTGTGCCCCAGCATCGTAGTTTGATTAAAAATAAAACTGTGATGCCTTCATGGATAGCGATGCTGGAGTGGCTTCTTGGACGCCTGGCAAAAAAAAAAATCAATTTTTTTAACATGATGACCCTTCTTGATGCAGGACGCAATGAGGGAGCTCTATTCCTGAGAGCATAGGTTGCAGGATCTCATCAGTTACTTGTGAGACCTCAGTGACAGAGATCAGGATCGATTACGAGACATGGGGTTGTGGTACATCGCCTACGCAGTGCCCGTGCGTACCCACCTTGGGATGATGTCAGCGCTTGCTAAGAGATGGCACAACGAGACCTCATCTTTCCACCTTCCCACCGATGAGGCCACCGTCACCTTGGAGGAAATTTGGTGCATCTTGAGATTGCCGATTCATGGTCGGCGCGTTATTTTCGATATAGATGTCACACAGGATGCCTGTCACACAGTCCTTGCCACAGAGGACATTATCATTTGCGAGGGGTAGATAGAGCTTGAGTGTCATAGGGCTCTGGCCTCTCCCTTCCACTTGGTTGTTGCAGCCATTATTTCAGGTTTCATTGCCCCAGATCGACAAGGTCGGTACTTCAGTCCTGGTTGGGGACTCTGCTGGGAGCACATGGTGATGTGTGATAGGACTACTCATTTTTCTTGGAGGCTGGTTCTTCTTGCGTCACTGTATAGAGATCTTCACGAGTACATCTACCTCGATGAAAAATCAATTGGAGCAGGCATCACACTCCTCCAAGTATGGGCGTGGGAGCATATTGTTGTTCTTCGGACATAGTTTGTTGTAGTACCGATGGGGCCTGATGATCCCCTTGTATGGCGTTACAGAGGTGGTGTGTCCTTCACACACACGGGCGAGCATGGGATTCCCTATTGGAGGAGGGTCCTAGATGAGATGCAGGTGTTTATATGGCGTCCGTACCTTGGTCGGCCTGGATGGGCCGATGATGCAGATCAGATTTTATTTGCTCGCTAGGACCACTTCATGCAAGGGTGAGAGCACACGATGATAGAGAGATATCTGTCAGGGCACGTTTAGCGCCATTTCAGTGAGCCTCAAGATCAGCCAGATGATGATTATGTGGCCGTATTTTCCTACACCATGTCACATGTTTTATGGGGGTGATACATTCCTGCTTTCGAGGCTATGGACAACTTTAGACATTTGGTGGCTCAACCATGGGCTTATGATCAGGGGCCTGCAGATCCAGGTGTCACACAAGCATACAAAGACTGGTTTTGGCCTTCCCTATGGTTGATAGTTCCAGGAGCAGTCCTCGATCGATGGAGGATGAGAGGAAGAGGGGGAGGATGAGGATGGAGAGACGGTGCATGATAGGACCAGCCGGCCAGGCCTCCAGTTTAGCCAGCTCAGCTAGTTTAGCTAGGTCAGGGTGACGTATAGATGCAGGATCAGGCAACTGCACCACCACGAGCTAGGGGTGAGGATTAGCCTCAAGTAAATCTTCCATGAGCATAGCCAGTAGGGCAGGTGGATCCTCAAGATGCATTGATTGGACAATTGCAAGCCCAGGTTTAGACCGTGATAGCCGAGAGAGATTAGATTAGGGCTGAGAGAGACTAGGCCATTTTGTAGAGGTAGGTTGCAGAGCTACAGGCGGCCGTAGATATGGGTCGGTGATAGCAGTTAGAGAGCATGACAGCCTCCTCCTCTCAGAGCACAGTGTCCATTTGGTCCTACAGGGAGGTCATCCAGGAGGCAGATTATTATTGCATGCACTACCATTAGACTGTGCCTAGAGCAGAGTGGGCCCTAGACAACTCGTAGCGGACCAGCCACAGACTAGTAGAGGGTCACGGTGACAGGGGCGAGGGCAGTAGACAGGATGGGTAGACCTTGCCTTTGATCGAGATGATACTTTTTGTACCTCATGGGCTCCTTTTTGATAGCCCGATGTGCCTTTTTGTACTATTGACATATATGTATAGTGATCCGATTATTTTGTACTATGACAGTTACCCGATGATGATATATATGAGATGATGATTTTGATATGATGTGATGTGATGTGTACCACTTATTTATGCATTTATGGATGGTTCTATTTCTATATGCTATTGCAATTATTTTTACGATGGATGCATTTCTTTTTGATGATGTATGCATTATGACTAGATCTTATATTATGTTCTTTTATTCATGATATGCAGATAGATTTATGAATGGATGATGATGATGATGATTTATATGATGTAAATGATGATATGTGATATGAAATGTAATGTGAAAAATGATACGGTGTATACATGAAATGATATCAAACTATACTTATAAAATGATTATGGAATGCATGCATGCTTTGCATGTAATGGATTTTTTATGTTCCTATTTATGTTTATAATGTGTGGAATGATTTATGCAATGAAATGTAAAAATGATTGTGATGTTGTTTATGAGATGATATGGATGATTAATGGATGATATAATGCAATGTAAATGTAATGGTCGTGTTTTATATGATATGTATTGGTGATGCTAATAAGATGGTTTTTAAGATGCTTAGAATAACAAATATTATCCTAAAAATGCAATGTATGTGATGCATTTAATGTGATATATGAAGTATATGCAAAGTGGTATGATGATGTTTTATGCAAAATGAAAATGCAATGCATGTTCTTCCTATATGATATGTTGATGCAATATGCTAATGATTTATGGATGCAGGATCGATGACAATGATGATGATGATGATGATCAACTGTCATAGTAGCTTGTTAGCGTGATAAGTAAGAAGAGATGAAAAAGAAGAAGTCATTTCAACAAGACACAAGATGACGAATATGCAAATGATGATGATTACTTGCCGAGGAGTTGGGATTTTCAAATGGCCAATTTTCTTATTTTTGATAATACACATGGTATGATGCATCAAGGTATAGAGAACCAGGATGGCGTTGTACCTAGTGTGATGTACTTTGACTTGACAAATAGATAGGAGTATTCTTGTTCACACTTGACATACGAAAACCTTACTAGGATGCACTTTAGAAGTTTCAAACACCTCGGACCAAAACATGGAAAGGTATAACCTATCAATGCAATAGTCAACAAGTTGCCAAAAACACCCTCCATACATACCTAACAAAGCAATTATTCACCAAGTTATATTTACAAGAACATCCAACAAGCACAACAGATAAAAAGATAATGATCGTTGCCCCATTCTTATTTCTCTAAATCCTTTGTTCGGATATCATCGAGAGGTCCTTGGAATGAGCGCAATAAGATAAGTCAAAAAGATAAAGATAAAGTAAACAAACAAGCTGGTGTTCTTCAATACCGCTAACCAAAAGGAAATGTGTTTTTAAGGATAGGGACCGAAACTATTGCCAAAAGATAATGCCCATTGTAGGAAGGATACATCCTAGGACATGTTAGTGGATGGCGGCACGTCATTTTGTTCATCTTAAGTGTTCTTTCAAATGATTGATATGGGACCAATTGGATGATAGGTTATCGACACACAAAGAGTTGACCAACTTGTTTACGTACTGACTTAGACCTGAGACTCGACGATTTGAGTTTTCACTTTTAACTTGCTAGAGTTGTTTTTGATTGTCTCACCAAAGGTTGAGGATGACGATCGTTTATTATGAGTGATGTTATTGTGGGTGTAAGTGAGATGAGATGGATGGATTTTTTCAAATATTTGGATGTTTTTGGAGTTTTGCAATGTTTTGAGGTTGTTTTTGGTGTTTTTCAAGATTTTCAAATGTTTTGATTTTTAGTTTTCCAATGTTTTGGGGTTTTTCAAGATTTTGACCAAGAGACTAACCTAAAGATCTATCTTAGGGGCCTCGGGGGATGATCAATAGATTAGCCTTGCCTACGTTATATACACAGAGACCACGTAGTTCGACTGATGACTTGACTGATTTATAGATGAAGATATACATGATGAAATGTCAGTTTATTATGACAGAATCCTAAAGGATTGACCTAAGTGTCTCAGGGGATGATCAAAGATCAACCTTGCCTACATTTCAAGGCTCAGAGACCCGTAGTTCAACAAGATGACTTTTTTTTTGACTTTTTGACTAACTTTTGACCTATTTTTGGATTTTTTTGATATGTTTTGAATGTTTTTGGATTTTTTGATGTTTTGATGTTTTTGGATTTTCTAATGTTTAGGACTTTAAGAATATACATGAATCTAATGAGAATATGCCCCTAGCATGATGCAATAGACTACTTTGATAAAGGAAGGACAAACTGACCTTGAGGATGGGTCGAGTAGTATTAGGAGAGATCATGATACGAAAAACATGACCAAGCTATGGTGTGGATGCAGATGGATGAGTGATGGATGGAGATCTGAATGAGATGGATGATGTAAACGTAATGGATGGATGATGCAGAACAAGCTGTAAAATATCCTAGTGGATGGAAAGTGCTTATTTACACAAGGCACCTATTTGCTAGGGTTTCACCAAGGTACTTGCCCAAAGTGCCACTGAAGTTCACTAGAGGATGATTTTTCTCTTTACTATTTTTGATCCTTTTCTAATTTTTTTTTTTGTTTTTGGATTTTTGCTTTTTTTTTTTTGTTGTCACCAAGATGCCTGTTTGCTAGGTTTTCACCAAGGTAATAGTTTCTTTAGGACATTTTCTAATTTTTTGGATTTTTTGTTTTTTGGTATTATACCTTGAAAGATTTAGGCATAAAACTTTTTGAAATGAGAGCTATTCATGGGCTCTTGCAGAGGTTCCCCTTTAGGTGTTGATAACTGATATTCCCCTGACTTATAACCTACTGTGATAATGAATGGTGCCAAACAATTAGGTTCAAATTTTCCTTTGCTTCTTGGGTTTGGGACATTCTTTTGATTCTCCTTTGGTACCAGTTCTCCGACTTGGAAAGTCCTACTTTTGATTTTCTTGTTATAGCTCCTCTTGAGTCTATTCTGATAGATTTGCAAATGATTCAAAGAATCTATACATCACTCATCCAGTAGCTCCAGCTCATTCAATCTTGATAGTCGGTACTCTTCATCCGTGATGAGGTTTTGCAGTGATATCCTAAGTGATGGGAGCTCGATCCCAATGGGGAGTACTGCTTCTGATCCGTAGACCGGGGAGAAGGGGGTGGCGTCGGTGGGTGTGTGGATACTGGTTCGATAGGCCCAAAGGATGGGATTAAACTATAGATTTCAGTCATGACCTGCGTTATTGACTCTTTTCTTGAGGATTTTCAAAATGGTTTTGTTTGTAGCTTCTTCTTGGCCATTTCCTTGGGGATAGTATGGGGTGGAGAAGCAATGTTGGATTTTGAATTTTTTGCATAAGTCATGAACCTCCTGATTCTTGAATGGTGTCCCATTATTTGAGGTAATGGCTTGTGGGACACCATAGCGAAAAATGAGATAGTTCAGGATGAACTTTGATATCTGCTTCCCATTTATATACATCATGGGTATGGCTTCCACCCACTTAGTAAAGTACTCTGTGGTAGTTATGATGAATTTGTGGCCGTTAGATGAAGTGGGAGTGATTTTTCCAATGAGATCGAGTGCCCACTGCAAAAAGGGCCATGGTGTGACGATGGGATGAAGCTCTTGAGCTGGAGCATGGATGAGGTCCCCATGTTGTTGACATTGTAGACACCTTCTGACATAGTCATGTGCTTCTCTTTCCATTGTGGGCCAATAATACCCCATCCTCAGCAATTTATTGGCTATAGTCATTTCACTCGAGTGTGAACCACAGATATCGTTATGTACTTCAGTTAGAGCAGTCAATGCCTCCTTAGTGTTTAAGCAGCGTAGTAGGGTTCCTTCTATGCTTCTACGATAGAGGGTATCTCCTAGGATGACGAATCGGGATGCCTTTTTGACAAAGGTTCGTTTTAGGTTTGAGGGTAAGTCAACAGTATGACTCCTATTTGAAGGTATGTATAAATGTCGTGGTACCAAGGATCACCAGGACCAACAATTTCTCACACAAATTCTAATTTTGGTACATTGTGAGGGATGTCTAGTAAGGATCCAATTGTTTCCATGGTGTCTGCTGCTCTGTTGTTGGCTCTGGGAATATGCTCAAATGTAATTTTGATAAAGGATTCTTTGAGTGTCTCCACGAGTTTCTTGTATGGAGTGAGCTTATTGTCTTTAGTTTGGTACTCATCATTCACTTGGTTTATTATCAATTGAGAGTCTCTGTATACTCTGAGAGCTATAATGTTCAACTACACTACAATTCTGAGACCTATGGTTAAAGCCTCGTATTCTGCAATGTTATTGGTGCAGGGAAACGCCAGTTTGTAGGACCTTGGTATGTAGTCCCCTTGTGGGGTGATAAAGAAGATGCCAACTCTTTATCCATATTGCATGTATGAGCCATCAAAGTAGAGTTTCCAATGGTCGGCTACGTTGAGATTGAAAATACATTCGTCCAGAAACTCTGAGATGAGAGGATTCTTTGAATAGATTGGTGCTTCTGCCAGCTGATCTGTAATGACTTTTCCTTTGATTGCTTTCCACTCCACATATTCAATGTCGTATTCTAATAGTATCATCACCCTTTTGGCCATTCTTCCAGTGAGCATTGCTTTTGATAGTAAGTACTTGAGAGGGTCAATTTTGGTGATGAGTTTTATTTTGTGTGCCAACATGTAATGTCTAAATTTCTATGATGCAAACACTACTGCTAGGCATGCTTTCTCAATGAATGAATAGTTTAGCTCATGCCCAACCATTGTTCTACTGATGTAATAGATAACCCTTTCTATTCCATTTTCATCATGTTGAGCTAGGAGATCTCCAAGGGCTACTGTTGTTGCTGACACGTAGAGAATTAATGGTTTTCTTGGGATTGGTGGCATTAGGACTAGCAATGTAAGTAGATATTATTTGATTTTGTTAAAGGATTCTTCACACTTGTTATCCCATTTGTACGCTACTCCCTTGTGGAGTAGGTGAGAGTATGGGTTATGTTTGTCTACCAGCTGTGCTATGAACCTACGAATGGATTGAAGTCTACCTTGGAGACCTCTTAATTGCTTTAATGTTTTGGTACCTCCATCTCAAGGATTTCTTTTACCTTTGCTGGATCTACCTCGATACCTCTCATTGACACTATGTATCCTAGAAATTTTCTTGATTGTATGCTGAAGACACACTTCTTTGGGTTTAATATGACCTTGTACTCTTCGAGTCTGTCAAAAATGGCACTTAGGGTTGCTATGTGATCCTTTCTCCTTCTGGACTTGGCTAGAATGTCATCAACATAATCTTCGACCATTTTATGGATCATGTCATGGAAGATTAAGGTCATGGACCTTTGGTATGTTTCTCCTGCATTCTTTAAGCTGAATGGCATCATATTCCAACAGTAAGTCCCCCATGGACAAGTGAAAGCCATCTTATGTTGGTCTTCTTTAGCTATCATGATCTGATTGTACCTTGAGAAACCATCCATCAAGGAAAGCATTTCATGTCCCACCGTCATGTCTACAATCATATCAATATTGGGAAACAAGAAATCATCTTTCGGACATGCTTTGTTCAAGTCCCTGAAGTCTGTGCAGATTCTAATGCCCCCATCAGGTTTTGAAATAGGTACCAAGTTTGACACCCATTCTGGATAATCTATTGGTCAAATGAATCCTGCATTTAATAGCTTTTTTAGTTTCATTTTTACTAGCAGGGCGATCTGAGGGTGCATTTTTCTGAGCTTTTGTTTAACAGGCTTTGCTTCTAGGTATACTACTAAGTGGTGAACCATGATTTCTAGATCAAGCCCTGGCATGTCAGCATAGATCCATGCAAATTTTATCTGTCTCTCTCTTAGGAAGGCTACTAGGAGCTCTTGTTCTTCTGATAGTAATGATTCCGCATAAAATGTGATATGCGGGGTTTCCTCGGTTCCTCGATTGACCGGATTGCATTTTTCTGCTAGGACTGCTAATTTTTCTTGATGAAGAGCTCTAAAAGGAAGATTGAATCCCCCATCCTCAGGTGCCTCGTAGAGGTTTTCACCATTGGATGCATCCTTTATTTTTACTTTTTTTTTCCAGAGAGTGCCACGGTGTGGTTTTCACTCAAGGACTTAGATATTATTCTCAACTTTTCACTTTTGTGACTAAGGGATTCAATTGTTTCCCCATAATAGGCATGTGTATCTAGCTCAATTATGAACCCTTCTTTGTGATCCCCACATTGAATGTTTACCTGTAGTCCCATAAATTCTAAGAGCACCTCATCATTTTTGAATGTATCAAGAACTGGTGGTCCCCGTTGGTTGTAGTCGATAAGTTGGGGGTATACTAGGTGGATTTCATGATTTTGATGGTCTAATTCAAAAGATAGGGTGCTAATCATGCAAAGAGTGGTATCCTCAAATAGCCTAGGTAAATTGGTCGTGGGATCCTCGTCATCACTACTACTATAGACGTCAGTTATATCAAATGTGAAGTTATCTATGACGCGACCTGTAGATACTGGTAAGTGCAGTTCAGCTACAGTTTGCTAAGGATTTTGGACCTTTCTAACTGGAGGACCTCATCCACGTATGGTTTTTACTCAGAGGGGTATATCCTAGGCCAAGATTTTTTATCTTTTGTGTCTCTGGAATGATAGGTATTATAAGCCCATTGTCATTTTTCCCAAGTCTTTGATTTCTGTCGTAGCCCATTGCGAGCATCATTTGTAGACCCTTGCTTCTATCATCCATTGGTAAATCAGCTACTGGTCTCTCATCTTGGTATAGCATATGAGATGGATCTACCTCAATAATGTCTTGGCCAAGATCTCCCCAACTTGTAAAGTTGGGATAGTCTTCAAGAGACGTCTGAGATGTGGAGGCTTCATTTATTTGCAGACATCCTTGTGATCTAGGAGATTGTGGCAACTCTCCTATTACAAAATAATTTTTAGGGATCATGTAGTTTCCACAACCATTATATTGGATGATGACCTTAATGTTAGAGATGGTGGGAATGGTGGGAGTGGCGGGTGTCTCTGTCACAGAATTGGAAGTGAAAGTGGCAGGATCAATGTATGGTGTAGATGGGCCCTCATCATTTTTTGGTACTTGGGGGATTTTATAGTACTTTGCCTCGAGGATTTTGCAATAGGAGAATGGTTCAGGATCTCCATGGATGGTAACTTCTTGTCCTTCATGTGTGAATTTTGCACATTGATGGAAAGTTGACACTACTGCTTTCATTGCATGAATCCATGGGTGTCCTAGGAGGATGTTATATGACAAGTCGAGGTCCAAGACCTGACAGGTGGTTTCCATGATAGATGGCCCTACTTGAATAGGGATTTTGATTGTGCCCTGGGACACTCTTTCCTGATCATCATATGCTCTTATTTTTATACCCCTTCCTTTATCGATAGAATCTTCTAAGATTTTTAATTGTTTGATGAGCTTGAGAGAACAAATATTCAAGCTCGCACCTCCATCCACCAAGACCCTTTTGACTTTTCTCTTCTATACTATGACTTCTAAGTGGAGTGCATAGTTATGAGATGGTTGGGCAGGAAAATCTTGGTCGGAGAATGTGAGGAGATTTGGTGTAATGATATTGCCAACCATAGCTTGGAATTGTTCCGCATCAAGATCTGTGGGGATAGTGGATGAAGCCAACGCTTCCTCAATGAATTTCTTATGGGAAGATGAGATTTTTAGTAACTCCATGATGGATATTTGTGTTGGCATTCTTTTGAGCTGATCAAGGGTGTTATATCCATTAGGGACAAATCTAGATGTGGGGACTTTGTTTGGCTGGGATGATCCTATGATGGCAACCTTTCTGCCTCTTGTGGTGACTCCACAATTAGCTTGAGCTCCTTTGATAGTGATTACTGTGCAGTATTCATTTAGGGAGGCGACGATAGTTTCATACACATGATTCACATTTGTGAGGGTTCCTTTCCCCTTATTAGTGTTATTATTCCCTTTAGTGCCATGGTTAGGCATCAGATTTGTGTATATCTTAAGGTCTTGATTGTCTATTGGTTGTTCCACGTTTATAATTCTTTGATCGATGAGATCTTGAATTATGTTTTTTAGCCTCATACAATTGTTCGTGATATGCCCTTTGATTTTATGGAAGTCACAAAGTTGATTCTCATTATACCAAGGAGGTTTCACATCCAGTTCTTGGTAATTCTCATAGGTGGGAGCTTTGATGATTTTTTCATTATCTTCTTCATGATGACTTCTAGTGGTTCCCCAAGAGAGGTGTACTTTTGCTTGGGGTAATTCTTGTTCCATTGGGGTGGTCCCCTTTGATCATTGACATTGTTAATTGTTAGATTGTTGTTTGGTTGTTGTGTTGCTTGATGATTGTTTTGGTGTTGGATTTGGATTTGTGGTGCGGGTGTATTTTGGTGAGAGGCACTGATGACTACTTTGGCGTCGACGACACCATCATTAGTAGAATTTTTGTTTCTTGCCCATGTGTGAGGTTTATAGTTGTAATTGGTGGGTGGGCGGTTTTTTTGTTGTTCAGGGTATGAAGTTGATCCCGCGGGTTGAGTCATAAGGGCTCGTTCGATGCTGAGCGCCTTGAAGATCAACTGGTCATATGTGGTGATCCCTTGTACCTTGAGATGGAAGGCCAAGAGGCCGTCAAGGTTGGATATGATGGAACAAACTTGTTGTTCCTTAGGCATGGTCCATTTGCTCCAATTGGCCTTGGATTGCCATCATTGTAGGAATGAAGTGAATGATTCACTCTTACCTTTTTTCAGAGCTGAGAGTTCTTCTAGACTCACATCCATTGCGATATTGCATGCGTAGTTTTTAATGAATGCATCTATAATTTCTTGGAATGTTCTGATGCCTGTAGGTAGGCAAGAGAACCATTCCATAGCATGGCCAGCCAAACTTCTAGGAAATAGCCACATCAGATAGGTATCATCGTATGCGACTTCCATGAAATGAACTTGGAATTCCCTAATGTGATCTTCAGGGTTTCCTGTCCCTCGATATTTGTCAAATTTGGGGATCTCAAATCCCTTCAGGAATGGTTTCATCACAAGACTCCTATCAAATGGATAGGGGCACAAGTTGCTTGGTGTTTTTGTGGTTCGCCCTTATTGAAGATCGAGCACTTGTTGCGAGAGCAACCTGATTTGTGTCGTTATGTCATTTTGTGGATCAGGGGGTGGGATGAAGGTATTTTGGGGTGTTTCACTTGTTGGTTGGATGGGTGGGTTGGTTGGTGTGTTGTTTGATGGTATTTGCACATTTTTTCGAGCCAGGTATGCTTGCACTTGATGTTGTATAAACAATGCTTGTTGTTGATCTTGTTGCTGCTAAGGATTTCCTGTTGTTGAGCTTGTTGTGCTTGTTTTTGTTCCAACAATGCTTGTTGTTAGGCTGCTAATTGGGTTGCTTCTTGCTACTCTTGATATTGTTTTATTGCTTGTTGATATGCTTGTAGTTGTGTTTCTTATTTTTGTGCAAGAAATTATGCTTGTGCTTGCGCTTGTTGTGCTTGATATTGGGCGTGCGCTTGAGCTTGAGCTTGGGATTGTGCTGCTTGTTGTTGCAATAGAATTTGGGCTTGGGTAGCTTTTTGTGCTTGTAATGCGGCTTGGGCTGCTTGAGCAGCTTGTGCAGCTTGAGCGGCTTGTTGTTGTTGTTGTTGCAATAAGGCTTGGGCTTGTGCGGCATGTTGCGCTTGTTGTGCAATTTGGGCGGCTTGAGCATTTTGTGCTATTTGTGTGGCTTGTTGAGCAACTATTTGTGCAGATTTTCATTTTTGCACTTGCAGGAATGCCTTTTGATAAGCAGCCTGGTGAGCAGCTTGCAATGTCATGTTGTATTGGCTTGATAATTGGAGTTTGGTGGTGGTGGGGGTGGTGGTGGATTTAGAATGGTGCTTGTGGTGGTGGTGAGCGGTGATGTCGTGTTGGTGGTTTGAGTGGTGGATGGTGTTGTTAATGTGGCCGGTCCTTGAGAGCCCATGCTTTGAGATGTTAAGGGGGTAGTCGATGATGTCGTGACTGCTTGTGTAGTTGTCATATGTTGTTGCGATATCGATGACAAGTTTTGAGAGTTTGGCATGATGTTTTGATTGGTGTTTGGAATGTTGGTTTGATTTTGATTGATATTTCGTAAAGGTGGGAGTCCCAAGCTAAGTAGAGGTGTGGATAATGGTGGTAATGGTGGAAGAGGTGAAAATGTGAGGGGTGTGAGTTCTTGAGAAAATGATGTGGTGTCGAAAATGCCCCTAGGTCCGAACATGTCACCTTCCTCTTGCGAATTTGTGAGAAGAGAAGTTTGAGGTGTTGCGTGGAAGGATGATGATGATGGATCATTGTGGAAAGTGAGAGGGACATACTTATGTAATGGATTTTTGGGTATGTTTTGTTTCAAAATGGTACTTGCATCCAAGTCTTCATTGTTGACAAGGGGGTGTGTTTGAATAGCATTAAGAAATGCATTTCCCTTATTAACATTGGGTTGGGTTGGAGCAAAGGATGTTGTGATTTGCGGAATGTTTTGAGTGATGCTTTGGGATGGGGGTGTAGATGAGATGGGGAGTGTGGATGAAATTAGAGGCATGATCTCCAAAGATGGTTCCACTATAGAGCTCATGTCAAAATCAGAAGGTAATTTGGCCCCTTGTTTTGCTAGTTCAAGCATGTATAGTGAAGGGTTAAGCCTCATCATGATGTTGATGATCTTATGGTTTTCCATATTTTGGAGCATTTCAGTTATTTCTTCATGCGACATCCCAAAGGTAAGGTCTTCTTCTTGATTTTCCTCTTGTGGGTTTTGTGATGATGAGATATTCAAAGGATTGTTTGATTCAACAGGATTCATTTCAACGTTCATTTGGCTTAGGTCACTTGAAGCGGGTGTTTCTTTGTAAGCTTCCATGTTCTTCTTGTATTGAGATCTAGTTTGAACCATAAAACAAGGATCATTTTTTAAGAATATGGGAGATGAATCTCTAATTCTTTGGATTGATCTTTATTTTAAGCACAAAAGAGAAATTTTTAGGGTATCTTAAGGATCAAAAGGTGATATGATGATTGAAAAGATGGATGATGTTTGATCTTTTGATAAATATTTGAGGGGAATGCTAAACTTTTAGGACTTTTGGATATGTTTTGGATTTTGATTTTGATTTTTCTAGATTTCCCTTGACTTGATTGATTTTGGTTTGCTTTGTTTGAACAAATAGACCCTAAGATGTTGGTTGATTATCTAAGGGGTAGATTTTCTCAAAGGATGATAATTTGAATGTGTAGGGAGAAGGATGCATCTACCCATACCTATTCAAACAAGATGATAATTAACCAAACATATGAAGAAGGATGCATCTACATATACCTAGCTAAACAAGATGGTTTGATAATTTTGACTCAGCATATGCAAAAGGATGCATCTACACATACTTAGCCAAATATGTTTTGATAAAGATTTCAAGGATTTTGTCTCAAGGATTTGATGATTTTGATTTTTTCCAAAAAGCCTAGCATGAAGGATAGTTTCAATATTTCTCAAAAGATGATGGTGAGATGATTTTTGGTTTGATGTTTGAAGCATGGGTGAAAAAAGATTTTGATTTCTTTTGATCCTAGGATGAACCTAAAAAAGACACTTTTTTTACCTAGACCTCAGTATTGAAGAACATGCAATGCTTCTATAGGCCTTTATAAATAAGAAGTGATTCAATTTGAGCATACATTTCCGGATTTTGAATCAAGGACTTTTGTTTTGGGATTTTGACTTTCTTGGAAATTATGAGGTTTCAACACATGTGAGAGTTCATTTTGTTATCTTTTCTTAGTGACTTTATTTTACCACAAACACTTCTTTGATTAGGTTTCCCAAACTAGATTCCAATGTCTTAATTTCTTTGAATCCCACAAAGTATGTTATGTGGAGATTTGATGAATTCAAGGCAAAGGTTACCTATCGTTTAACTTTAGTAGACAAATTGAGATGTAATCCAAGTGTTTAGAAACCTCTAAGGATAGAATCCCAAGGGAAAGCAATAACACATGAATTGGGTCAATTGTATTTGTCTCCTAAAGGGTTTGAAATTCTTGATGATGATGTTTAAGTGTTTGTTTCTAGGATGTTTTCAAACAAGCAAAGCATTTCGTAACCAAGAATAAGTACAACCCTATGGATATGAAAGACTGTATTTGTTGAGTCCCCACTTGGACAAGTCTAGCTACGCTTATCTTTAGCGAATGGTTAGATACTTGACCCACTGGCTCCCCTCCATGACACTCACTTATATGGGGCAGCCAAGCATCAACACCCATGAAAATCCCATGGAATGCTTTCCATTTCTACTAAAATACCATAAAAGTGTGGGGCGGCTTCAAAACAACCATTCTTGCACCAAAAAATAGATCAAGGATTTTGGAAATTCTAAAACATGGGTTTTAATTAGGACTTTCCATTCATGGAGATTGACCCATACGACAAGAGTCCCTTTTCAAATCCATCTCGTTGGAGCCAACCACATGATATTGGCATTTACTCCAATACCCACATTTATATCCCTGTTGGAAATACTCTAGCTTTAGAGTGATACTGGTTGAGTCATTCCCTTGGGTGAGTACTTTTTCCCCAAGGAAAGCCCTCTAAGATAAACAAAAGCAAATAAAGACAATATTTGTAACTCGATCAATCTTTGTTTGCAACACAAAGAGAGAGAGAGTGTACACAATAATGCTCTATTCACACTTGCACAATGTTTTGTTCAATTTTAAGCCCAAAATGAAGTGTGGAGGCGATCACTTTATCTCAACCTAAGATCATAAAAAAGGCCTTTTGATTCTCAAGATCGCTATAAAGCACGAGAGAAGCGCATACGTCCTTTTTGATGATGTTAGTTTAAGTAAGTACTCACAAAAACAAAGTTGCACATGTTCATTTTAACCTTTGAAAGCAATTGCGAGTTTCATTTTAAAAACACCAATGTAAGTGTGACAAATTTCCTTGTTCAATTTTTAATCCCAAAATGAACTCTAGTAGATTGGAGTCCTAATGTTCATTTTAAGTCATTTTGTAGCAAAAATTGAAAGGTTCTTTTTA
Source organism: Sequoia sempervirens (assembly GCA_007258455.2). Taxonomy (NCBI): domain Eukaryota; kingdom Viridiplantae; phylum Streptophyta; class Pinopsida; order Cupressales; family Cupressaceae; genus Sequoia; species Sequoia sempervirens. Next base: position 930,033,245 of record VDFB02281492.1, read on the forward strand.
AAGCCCAAATGAAATTAGTAAATCCTAAGCATAAAAAGATAACAAATTTAATTTAAGAGGACTAATGAATCCTCAAATAGTGTTAAACAAACACTAAAGTGTTTAAAAACACTTGTTTTCATGAAATGACCTCATCATGCTTCTCTTCCCTTTTGTCTTTAATCAATTCAACCTATAAGAAAAATCAATTAGATTCTGCAAAATAGAGGTCAAAAAGACAAAAAATAGACAGAATAATCATAATTTGAAAAAAAGCACGTGTTAAAAATTAAATTTCACTTCATACTCCCCTCCAGTGGCGCAATCCGTGATGGTGTCGCAGTTTGATTTCTCCAACGGTGCGATATAGCGCAGCTTACCAGTCGGCGTCACTCTGCAGTAAGTCTAGTGAGTGTGAATGCGTCGCCCTTTTTCCCAGCAATGCAATTTGATTTTAAAAAAAAATTATTGCGGGTCTGAATGGTCAAGCGGTGCAGTTTGAAATTTAAAATCTTGGGCAGGAAGACTTCAGCATCAAAGTTTGAATTTCCAGCGGTCTTGTATAGCGATGTTGTAGAACCAACGGTGCTGAATAGCGACGCTAAACTTGTAAACAAAGAAAAATGCATGAATTTGATTAAAAACGAGATCGAAAGGTGAGATTCCCCTCCCTCTAGCACCAAAATGTCGAACCCCAATCCAAATACCTGCAAAAAAACATGAACAAACACATTAGAAGATAGAATGCAAGCAAGAACAAGGATTCCCCATGAAATCCATTAGCATAGTTTAAAATAGGAAATAAAACAAGAATGAAATGAAAGTGTAATAAAGCAAGCTAAATCCTATTGAAGACAATGCAAACTCTTGATCCCATTGATCCAAGGGATATTTTTCAGTGAAAATTGAAGTGTCTCCAATACTCCAGATTTTAGCACCATTAGAAAGAGCTCGATGTCCTGACTCCAGTGCAACTTGAACGGAGCGAAAAGGAGTCTGTTTGCACAAGTTACGACCGGTCAAACAGGTGCTAAGGGGCATCCAGAAAGGTGAAAAAAATGTTCATCTCAAAAATTGATAGAAGTGGCATCAAGTTGAAGGGCTCATCGAGACAATTCTGGCAACGTTCATTTCGTCGAAATCCGACATCGTATGCTCGAGATATTGGTAGTCAAATTTCAGTTGACTTGGTGGTACAACTAGTGATGTCAGCATGATGTCAGCATGTGACATGGCAGTTGACTAGATGGTGACATGGAATTGCAGGTGATGTGGCAAAAATCTCACAAAAAAAAATCACGTACCATGCTTTATTTATGAAAATAAAGTGTGGAGGCTTATTTAATCTCACAAAAATCCATCGGATTTTGTGGGATCCCATCGGATTTGGTGGGATCCAAATCTCCTAAAAATCAATGGAATTAACTCATAAGAAAAAAATAAAACCTCCTAAAATAACACTAAATTGTTGTTTTAATTTTAAACTAAACTCCCTAAACTCAAATAGCCCGTGAATATAATAAGACAAGGGCTTAAAAACAAATTCCAAATGTTTATTTAAGGGGTTGTTTAATGTTTTATTTTTAACGGGGAAGTTATTGTTTTTATATAAACGGGTAGTGTTTTTTTGTAAGGCTTATAATTATAAAAGCCAAAGGAGGGGGGTTAAATTGTTATTTTATTTATTATGGTGGTTTTAACCCCATATGCAAAATTTATGTATAAAAGGGGGTTTAGGTGTGAGAGTTTTATTCATGGAGATTTTTCAAGACTAGGTGTTGGAGAAACAGGGAGATTTTCTTATGGAGTTTTTTGAGCCATTTTCATGCGACGGAGTATTGTTATGCTGACGAAGTGCTAGAAGGAATGGTCTTGGTGCATTTGTAATCTTTTTTGGAGATTAATCGGATCGGTCTCACTCTATTGGAGCGGACCCAAAGACGTAGTCACGTTTGTGACGAACTTCGTTATCAGATTGTTTGCACTTTTTCTCTCCTTTTCTCTCATGTTTTGATTTTCACCTTAAGTTTTAAGTTTCTAATGCATAGTTTCATTAATGTATGTATGAATTTGTAATTCCTTTAAGTTGTTGAAATTAAGCATTCAATTACGCAATTAGTCTGTAGATCCATACAGACAAGTGTATCGTGAGCTTTTGGTGACTATTATCAGAAGCTGGTTTGAATGCCAATACATCCGTGATTCGTATACAAGGCAAGCTTGAAGAATTTGATTCTAAGATCTAGAAACTAAAAATCTTTTCCTCAAGATGTCTATGACCGAATGGAGGCACTCGGGTTAACTCAAATGAGCAAGAGTTTTGAAGAGCTTTTTGGCAAATGAAAGCTGCATTGGAGATGCTACTCAAAGAAAGGGAAGAACGCCTGAAACGTGAAGAAGATCATGGAGATAGTAAAAGCAAGAAGAAGCAATCAGGAGGTGGTGATGAACCTCCAAAATATCCTCCATCTACTCCTTTTTCTCCTCATTCTCCTTCTTCTTCTACACATTCTCTTTCTGGTAATCCTTTTAAGGGTGTAAATAAGCCTCAAATTAAATTGGATGTTAAGTTTGAACTACCTAAGTATTGTGGTGAATTAGATGCTGAAAAACTAGATGACTGGATTCAGCAAGTAGAAGTTTATTGTAGAGTTCAAAATCTCTTTGATGATGCTTCTAGGATCTAGTTAGCCACTCTTCGGTTGGGAGGTTCAGCTCTTACCTGGTGGGAGAGTAGGACTAGAGAAGAAATTTCACAGCATGGTAGAGTCAATTTATCTTGGTTAGAATTCATTAATGCTCTTAAAAAATAATTCTATCCCTTAGGTCACATGCAACAATTAATGATGAATTGGCAAGTGTTTAAACAAGGGAAATGTCAAACTGTCCAAGAGTACACCCATGAATTCAGAAAGAAGGCTATTGCATTAAATGTACCTTTGTACACCCAAGATACTTTGTTAAAGTACATAGGAGGTCTTCATTCATATCTTAGACATTCCATTTTGGTATTGAACCCTTGTAATTTGGATGAAGTGTCTGTTCAAGCTATACACTTAGAGTCAAGAGGAAAGGGTTCTTTCATTGATAATGATAACTCTGTTAAGAAATCTTCTAAAGTTGCAGAGACAGGGAAAGGAAAGAAGACAGCTACAGTCAAGAAGGATGATGTTTCTTGCCTCATTGTGACAGAAAGGTCATGATGAAGATCATTACAGTTAAACCCACTGAAGCTCTGGGCGGGCTCAAAGACAAAATCAGAAACGTATGGGTAAGTGAGAAAGTTACCTAATTGGTTTTTTGGATCTTGGTTCTGATTCTGATGATGAAACTAAGATAACAGCTATGGGTTTGAAAGGTAAAGATCCTAATTCCATTGTTTCCTTTGATAGTTGTGCTTCTACTTCTAAAGTGAATGATGTCTCTGAAGATAAGAAAAGGAATGAGCTTTTTCATTTAAGGGTTGTTGCTAAGAACATTAAGATTGATGCACTCATAGATAGTGGTTCTCAAGTTAACTTAATTTCTGAAGATGTTGTAAGAAACTTGGGATTGAAAACTACATTGCAAAAGAAACCTTATCCACTAGGCTGGATTTGTGAAAATGATAAGTTGCAAGTAACAAGACAATGCACCTTAAGATTCGCAATCACTAGTAAGTTTGTGGATGAAGTACAGTTTGATGTAGTTCCATTGGATATCTGTGGAATAGTGCTTGGTAGCCCTTAGCTTTATGACAGGAAAGCTATTTTCTACAAGGAAAAGAATCATTATCATTTGTTTAAAGATGGCATACAGTATATTGTACATTCTCATAGGGTTAAGACTGATCGTTCTTTCACAAACACAGGGCAATTAAAGAGGGTGATTAATGCAAGTAAGGATTTAACTCTTATGTCTGTCAGCACAGGTGGTTTTAGATAGGAACTTAGAGTAGCTAACCAGGGTCAAATGTCACAGGATGCACCCATAGTACAACATGAGGGAATGGTGATTGAAAGCATAGATGGTCCCTTCGGTAAAAATGTTTCTGTTGTAAAGGATCGATGTGTTGTTGATTTATTCTCCTTCATCTCTGCATTATTGTTTAGCTTGATGCTAGTCAATTTTTGTTGGTTAGTGGCTACAACAGTTGATGTAGATGCTTATGGAAGTGATAAAGTGATGCTTATGTTCAACAATATTGTTGCAGTCTTCATTGTGATTGTGAGCCAAGTATTTAGATGTATAGATGATACAGGACAAGTGGGGAGGCCAATTTCTCACTTGATGTTTGAATAAATGCCACTTTTGGAGGTTCAAAAGTTCTCCAATGCGGAGGCCTAATCCAGGGGATATTTTTAGTAAAGAAAGTGAAGTGTCTCCAATACCAGTTACACAGCACCATTAGAAACTCGATGTCTAACTCCAGCACTTAGCAGGCGAATGAAAAGGAGTCCATTTGCACAAATTCTGACCAGTCAAACTTTTGGTCAAACAGGTCCTAAGGGGCATCCAGAAAGGTGAAAAAAATGATCATCTCAAAAATTGATAGAAGTGGCATCAAGTTGAAGGGCTCATCGAGACAATTCCAGCAATGTTCGTTTCGTCGAAATCCGACATCGTATGCTTGAGATATTGGTAGTCAAATTTTAGTTGACTTGGTGGTATAGCTAGTGATGTCAGCATGATGTCAGCATGTGACATGACAGTTGACTAGATGGTGACATGGAATTGCAGGTGATGTGGCAAAAATCTCACAAAAAAAAATCACGTACCATGCTTTATTTATGAAAATAAAGTGTGGAGGCTTATTTAATCTCACAAAAATCCATCGGATTTTGTGGGATCCCATCGGATTTGGTGGGATCCAAATCTCCTAAAAATCAATGGAATTAACTCATAAGAAAAAAATAAAACCTCCTAAAATAACACTAAATTGTTGTTTTAATTTTAAACTAAACTCCCTAAACTCAAATAGCCCGTGAATATAATAAGACAAGGGCTTAAAAACAAATTCCAAATGTTTATTTAAGGGGTTGTTTAATGTTTTATTTTTAAAATGGGGAAGTTATTGTTTTTATATAAACGGGTTAGTGTTTTTTTTGTAAGGCTTATAATTATAAAATCCAAAGGAGGGGGGTTAATTTGTTATTTTATTTATTATGGTGGTTTTTAACCTCATATGCAAAATTTATGTATAAAAGGAGGTGATGTGATAGAGTCTTGATGCATTTTTTTGTGGAGAAATAATTCGGATGTGTTTTTGAGAGAAAATTTTATACTCTTTGGAGGAATTTTTGGGAGAGAAATTACAAGGTGTTGATTACACCAAGAATTGTAAGATTGTAAAGAGAGAGATTGTGAGTGATTAAAGCTTGGATATTGTAAGAAGGCTATTGAAGCTTGGCGATATCAATAAAGTGGTCCAACGTTGAGAAGCGGACCTGGAGACGTAGCTCAAATTGAGTGAACTCCATTATCAAGTTGTTTGTGTCTCTCTTCCATCTCTTTCTTGTTCTCTCATTTATTTTGGTGTTATGTTCTCTCATGAATGTTATTATAGATAATTGTTTTAAAGTGTTTGAAAGCATTACTCAGTTTCATAATTTCAATGGTTAAGATACATGATCATGCATTATTGTTGGATCGGGAATTAAATCTGTAATTGGATTAAGTTTTGGGAAACTTTAACATCCTAGTTTCTGATTCACTAATTGACTAATTGGTTGAGGAATTTCACCCCTCTCTGGCAGAGGCTGTCTAATTTTAATTAATGTGCAAATTCCATATTTGGTATTTTAGCCCTAAGTCCTCTTATTTAATTCAATAAGCATAAATTATTTAATTAAATATCATGACCCATCTCTCCTTTTCATTAAATGATAATAATTTATTAGATATCCTCCACATTCACTCATCTTGCTGCATTCAAATTTTTAGTTTCAATTAACTAAATTGCTAATTTCCCTCTCCTCCACTTGCATAGGGAATATTCCAAAGGAATATTCTCCTATTCTCCTCCAAAAAAAGGTAATGATTACTCCAAACAAACTTTGAAACAACTTTTTAAAGTTTTTGCAAAGTGTGTTTGTTTGCATAGATTATGGACCCTTGATATTTCCTTGATCCACATGTTTCATCCCTCATACTAATTTTGTGAGCATTGATAGATCAAATCAATCTCATCCATTCTTTTCATTTGATCTCCATTAAATCAATTATTTAATGAATATCATATAATTCCCTAATTTGCACCAATTGAGAGCTTTTTAATTATCCGTTACTAATTCTTCCACTTCCAAGGGAATATTACTCTTTTTCACACTCCTCCAAAAGGGGAATGTATTCCCATGGAATATTCCTTCCCCTTTTTGCACAGTTAAAACTTTGTTTTAAATTGCAAAGTATCATTTTTTTCTCACCCATGAGAATATTCCAAAAAATATTCTTTCTCCTCCAATCATTTGAAAAAGGGATGTTCTCACTTGCCTTTTTGAGCAAGCTAAACTTGTAACTTCTTGAGCAAGTTACCTTGTGACCTATGTGTGTAGGTCAAAAGTGTGTTTATTTGGAACAAATGAGAACCCTTGATTAAATCCCATCTTGCATTCTCACCAGTTGATGAGAATCCATGATCCATGCCTCTTCATACCTTTCATCCCTTGACCATTGATTGATCTTTTTGATCTCAACCTTTTCATTTCTCATTTTCTTTCCTATAAATAGAACACTATTTAGAGACAATGGATCCATATTTCAATTTCAAACATGTTGTTGAATTAACTTACCTCACACTCATATTCACAGCACATTTATCATATTTTAGTTTCAGGACTTGCATATTAGCTTTGATCTTCCATTAATGAAACTTTGCTTGATAACATAGATGCATACATTTAACTTATTTTTAATTTGAGTTTAATCTTTTTAAGCTTGCATACATTTAGAGCAGATTTGCATACACCCATATCAATCATCTAAGCATAAATCATGTTAAAATAGCTTGCATCATATTCATTTAGCTTTAAATCATGTTTTCTTACACATATATCAATGGTTTCATCAGTTTTCTTCAATAAAATTGATTGAAACAAGCTCATTATCCAAGGGATTGGGAAAAGGGTCACCATTCCACATCAATGCGACACCACTCCCCAAATAGGATAAGTTTCAATGTCTTAGATTAGAGGTTTTTCAAGATTTCATGATTTATAATGTTAGTTTTAATGGCTTCTTTATCGTTGTTTACAATGAATGGTCTTATTGGGATTAATTCTTAGTGGGTTAAATATGCCTCAAATTTGTATGGATCAGGTGTAGTTAACCTTCACTATGTCATTGGTCACAATAAGCACCTAGCCTTGTAGGTTAAGAAAATCTCTAAGATTTCTAGGATCTAGTAGGAGGAAACATTAGTTAATGTATCTAAATGATTATTATCCTTATGTGGTATGGTGCCAATTGTGAAAGAATAAAAATGGTCAAGTAGTGATAA
>VDFB02281492.1:930040800-930073888 GCA_007258455.2 Sequoia sempervirens
CCCATTCACCCTTGGGAAAATGGGTCCTATGACCTAGATCGAGGACACTCAATTTCCAAGGTGTTTTAATTAATGTTGAAAATTGTTTAATATAGGATTCCCTTTTAGAAAATGGGAATAATAAGGCTTTGGAATTCATAACTTGATCAATTAGAGGCTTAATTAAGTTCAATTACTTAAGGAACCCAAACATAGTGTGAAATTGTAAAGGTATACAATTTTCGACACTACACCAGTTTGGAGTTGCTCTCCTTCAAATTGAGTTTATAACTATCATAGAGTTTCCTTGGAGGTATATTTTTGAGTACCCCAACCTTTTGTAGAGATTTATGCCTAGCTAGGCACCATGAAACTATGCTTCATTATTAGTTTTTTCCACCAATCTTTTTGCCCACTTGGCTATCCACTCTCCTTTATCGTCTCTTATAATGCATCCTACTCTTGATGGACTTGGATTTCCTTGAGTTTCCCCATCAAAGTTCACCTTTACCCATCCCTCATCCGGTGGGTACCATTTTACATTCACTCTAGGATGTCTACTAAGACCATCTTTACACTCCCCACAAATAGGGGGATTTTCCCTAACATTATGTGTCAATTCAAAAATACCTTTTCTTTGTTGATGTATCATTGTATTTTCTTGAGATACATTGTTCTCCTTGTCTAATTTTTAGTTGTGGTGCTAGAGGAGACGACCTATGTTTTTGAGCACTAACAAATTGTGCCTTTGTTTGGGATAGTCCCAATTACTCCTATCGTAGGATTCAAGAAGTTGGAGAGTTTGTTGGTGAGCATAAATTATTTCTACCTTTGTGGCTTGATGTGCATTAGTGATTTCCTCATTCCATAAGGTAGTGGATTTATTGGCATAAGATTAAAGTGTTTGTTGCTGATGTATGCTTTTTAATGGCGCCACAAACCATATCCCATATTGGTGTAGCAAGAGGTTTTGGTACACATGTTCATTATACCCTTTTTCATGTTGAAATTGTGCTTATTCTATAAGGGAAGCATTTGTTTATATAGAGTGGGGCCCTATTTTAGCATGTTATAAACTTTTTTTCATCATCTTTAGGTATGAGAATTTCCCTTGGTCCACTCCATATCTACCTCCGTATGATTCAAGTCAATGGGTATAACTCTAACCATTGTAGTGATACATCATATTTTTTCTCTAATAGTCATGTTGCATCCCCAATCCATTCTCAAATCCTAAAAGTATCAATACACATGCAATATGAACTCATTAGAAAACATAAAGAGATTAAAAGATAAATCAAATTACTTGACTCTAGCTTGTGTGCCTATGTCTAGCCTCCTATTACAAAATAACAAGTTGTTTGGTTTCATATTATTTCCCTTGACACTACCTAAAAATAGTTTGAATATAAAATACAAACAACAACAAACACAGTCTTAAGTGAAATGCCTTTATTTGATAGGTGTGACATCATGCAAGGATGTACTCATATGAAAGTATTCATAAATGTCATGAATGGATTCATATTTTATGATGAGGACATATGGATGAGATTATTTGTTAGATCTCTTTTTGGAAGTGCATTCATGTGGCTAAGTGGCTTCCTTGATAATCACTTCTCTACTTGTGAATGCATTTGATAAGAAATACAATAGGTAGGCCTTGCATCTCTTGTCAATGAAATTGCAAACACTAAAAGGAAAAAGGGTAAGTCTAGTAAATACTTTAGTCACAAGTGATGCAAACCATTCACGTTCCATTTTATACCATAGTTTAACCTTTTTCATATGCCTTCATACACCAATTCTCATATTCCATTTTCATATCATACATATCATTTTACCACTTTTATGATGCATATGATTAAACATATATAAGTAATATTTAATTTAGTCTTTAGATAAAATGTGTGAATAAAAAATATTAGATTGTATTTACTAATATTTTTTTGCATTATGTTAAGAAAATAAATCCTGCAACATGCTCTTGGAGTAGGAGAATGTATATTTCTTGTCACCTGTCAGTGCATTCTAGCAAATTAATTCCAACTATAAATATTATCGAATCATTTTCTCTAAAATACTTTGGTTTTTTTTATAACTGATTGATATTCAATTTTATAATTATATGGAGAAGGATGGTCTCACACCAAAAATAATATTCAATTTTATTTATTATTGTAATATACTCCTCTATTTTGGATTGATTTGTTATCAATAAATAAAGCAACCAAATGTAATTTGTAGGTTTTTAACCACGAAATGAGAAGGGAATGAGAATAGGAAATAACTTAGACACTTGTTGCATGCCCTATTGATTAGATAGAGCATAAAATGGAATGAAAAAAGAAGATATAGTTGGAAAATAGTGTAGCATTGCAAGAGGTGTGGAATGGCACATAAAATAGAAATGTAACAATGTAGAGAAATGTAATAGAGAGGATGCAATATTTTTGAAATAAATTATAATGTATGCAATTCAAATTTTGAAGGGAGTTCTATAGTAGCATCTTAGAAGATCATTCCTATGTATATGGAGAGGAGGGCACACTCTCTGCAAGCACTCACAATGATCTTTGTATTTTATTTAACATGTGTGATTTTATTTCATCTTATAATTGTTAATCTTTGAAGAAACATAAACACTAATTTAATTATTTATTTCAATAATGAATTTGTAATTTATATTTTTGTTTTGATAGTTATTTTTTTAGCATTTTTCTTGCAATATGAAAGTTACAGTTACTATCACCTGCATATAGTTTTTGTAATAGATTATAATCTTGTAGTCTATACATTTCTTGTAGTGGCCTGCATAGTCTCGTGGCAATTTTTACAATAGTGCAAAAATTTCATGAAAATTTAAATGAGTGTTTTTATATTTTAAAATTATTATTTCATCAATACTCACCTTACTACCTGCAACCCTTTCACATACAACCACTACACCTTTCACAAGTTTACGCTTTCAGATTGACACTTAGACCAAATTGAATTTAGTTATTAAATACTAAATACTAAATATATCTAATTATTTACCCCATATTTGGCCTATCAACAAGTTTTATGCGGCCTTCTCTAAAATCTCAAGTGATTATAGGTTTGATGCATCTACATGTATTAACATTTCCTATGAGGCCTATGAGGTTGTTAAGTATAATTCTAAATAAAATAAGTTTTACAAGTTTGAAACACACTTATGGGTGGATTAAGTACCTTAAAAAAATAAGAGATGAGTACACAATGAGGTTGTTAACTTTAGAGACTTTATGTTAAACATATTCTATGTGTTGGGAACACACAAGAGAAAGTCATGGCTAATGAGTGTTTAATGGAGGAAAGAAGAATAATATTGCATCATGAGACAATTATGCTAATAAAATTGATTGTCTACATTGATTTACAATTAGATGAGTTAGCTCATGAGGATGAAAATGATAATTTTTTTTTATGAACACCCATTCTTTTTCTCTCTTGTCAGGGATGTAGATGATAATGATCTTGTAGGTTCTTATTTTAAGCGGGATGGGCATAATGTTTCTTGTAGTAGCCCTTAAGATTTTTCTTCTTTTTTTGATGAATTCTATATTGACTTGTGTTAGTCTAATGATTTAGATTTTCTAAACATCACCAATTGTGACTTATTAAAAGTTAAGATCTTAGGTTACTAATAATTATAATTAAATATAAAATAAATAAAATAAGAAGTACAAGATACAAAAGTTTAACACATTACACAATATATACATGGTGAAAACCCTTTTGAGTAAAAAAACCCTAGAAATCATTTCATTATAAAAAATACATAATGGGCTATTAAAACATAGACCAACATGGGGAACCACTTCTTCTTACTTCTACATGGCCAATAATATATCTTATGCAGTGTGATATAATACACTATTCATCTTCAAATTCCATATCTCTTAATGAGAGAAAAACTATGTAAACATAGAAGGGATGGAAAAATACCTAAAGGGGTATTAGTCACACATATTCAAAACTACTATTTATAAATAATCAATAATCTAATAACAATTATGGTATAATATTTTTAATGGGATATGTGTAATAAAACATATAATCTATAAGGTTTATAACCTTAGATTATGATATATAAATGTTATGTGGGTATGAACCCTAATAACATTATGTTCTAACCTGATTACCATGTTGTGGGCTCTAATTATAGCCTTGTTATGTATGTTATGTAGAGTAGGAAAAGAGATCCTAGATCCAACTAGTAGATTAACTATGATCCTTTTCTCTTGCCTTACATTAGAACACAAACCAACTATGGTTGATAATTGGCTTGCTACCACAATGAAGATCCAATATTTTGTGGTTTGATCCTTTAGAGTTGCAAAGAGGATAATTTTATGCATGTTTTAACAAGCCTATTTGACAAAAAACCCTAGATCTGAAAATATAATGTGTGACACATTAAAAAATGAAAAATGACAAAATGATTATAGATCTGGAAAATAGAGATAGATAGTAACTTGGTATTTAAAACTAAGCTAGAAGTTTAGGATCAAGGGTGGGGGCACCCTTCACTAGAGATGCTAATTTTAGGGTCTTAAAAACTTTAGATGATTTGTTATAGTCTACTATGTATTTCTTGTAACCTATTTTTGACAAAAATTATAGGTTTGATTTGCATACATGTAAAGACAAGAAACAATTGTGTTGTATAGGGGCTTTCCTAATTCAAACCTTGTTTTTGGTGTTTCCAAAAAATGATGATGGTAGAGAGGGCTTACCCTAGTCGAGCAAAGGCCAAATTGACAATAATTAATTGAAACAATAAATGATAAATGGTAATGTTACCTTGGTATGAAATATCTATCAAAGTGGTGTCCACATCATAAGTTGTCACCAAAGGTTGTTTGATAGATGCTTGAATTTATTGAAGACCTACAAGAGGTTAGTCTACAAAATATAATAGATTGTTGTAGCTATCATGTAGAGGATAACTCAATACATCTTCACAATGATTGCATCATATTAGGTTTTTGTTCATAGTTCTTTTTTTCTAATGTTCAAATGAGAAGAAAAAATATTTATATGCATCTTGATTGATAGTTTTGATTATAAGCCAACTTGGGGTTATTTTGCAACACACAAGGCCAACACCCAAAACATTGAAACTTGAAATAGGTCACCCTTAGGTCAAGGGCTCCCCACCCTTGATCAAGTGACCACCCCTGATTAGATGATTTTTCCCTAAATATGTTAAGATGCCAAGGAATTTAATATATTTTCATAATTTGGCCCAAAAATGAATAGATTATTATTATAATTAATGCTATTAGAAAATTAGGGTGTCAATATGATGCAAAATTATCAGGGTCAACAATTTACGACACTACATGTTGTAATGGAAGTTTCTTGATTTTTTATAGGTCTCTATGAATGTGTACAGTGGGGTGAAGAAGGAAATGACTGTGTGTCTATTTGCAATAGTGAAACTCATGTAGTTTATTATTTAAATGAAAATGAAATAAATAGGCAATAGGATGGATTCAACCAATCACTTTAGGTTCCTTGGTATGGTTCTTATGTTATTGGTGATAATGAATATGTGGATCAAGTGTTTGATCCAAGTATGGAATAGGACATTAGCATGTTGACCACATGTTATCCAAGAGATTGATTTGATTACTAGCAATCGAAGCTTTCTATTATGAGGGAGGTCAAGTTTATAATGTTATGGATGATGATTATGTAACAATATTGGAATTTTTTGTGTGGATCCAATATATACATGAAGGTGATATTGAGATGACACACATGTGAACTTGAATACAAACTTGTGGAAACTCAAATTGATGATATACTTGAACTCAAGGAATTCTAGTTTGGAGTGTATGAAGACATCCTTCCTTGTGTTAACCAAGGTATAGTTAAGTATACTTTTCTTTTCCATGTGAATTGGAAGGGTTCTCCTTCTACCTTGGTTCACATGAAGTGGCCAAAAAGTGTGAGAATGTTGTCACCTAAGATGGTGCATGCTTGCATTCATCCATATGTTCCAATTAATATGTTGACCTAGTTATTATGATTCACCCTATTTTTTGGTGAACATGCTTGCATTGTGTCATGATATGTGGTATCAATAGTATCTTTGATGGTGGGTTTGGTCTTCACTTCCTTGACATTATTCATAGGTTTATTCATGCATGCAAGAAATATCATTTTTTGCAACTTGGTGATGGATGCATTTTTAGTTTGAGGGAGATCAACTCCTTCATTCAACTTACCTTTAATAGAGGTAAGAATCTTGTAGTAGTTTATCCATGGTGCTATGCCATGTGTCTTCTTTGTAGGGCTTGTAAGTGTTTTAAATTTTTGGTTGTAGACATAACATTCAATCCCATTGTGCCACAATGCCATTGGTTGTAGGTTCTTGTATTGTATGCCTATGCCTTTTCCATATAATATTGGTTTGTATTTATCTCCCCTCCTCTTCTGTTGATTTTTTCTGGTCTACTCCCAAATATAGTTGGATTCTCACTATTCTTGTAAGAGGCCTATTTCCCCAACTAGAGCCTATATTAGCTATATATTTTGTGTACCATAAATTTTTTAAAAATTTAAGTTTGATGCCCCCTTTAGTGCTTGACCTAGTCTATCCCATGAGTAATATCCAATTAGAGAATTCCTTTAATGGACCTCTTGGTCAAATGTATATTTGATGTTGTGCATTTCCTCTATTGCATCCTTTTCATGTAATTAAATGTCTTAGAATGTGGAAATTTCAAAATTTATATATAGAGGATTTGGTCATTTTCTATCATTTTATAAGTTTGTGGAATTTTTACAAACTTTTTCACTTTTAGTCAAAAGTTTGTTATTCCCCTTTTTTTCACAATCTCACTTCCCTTCTCTATTTTGTGGGATTTTAAACCTTGTTTATATATTAAAATACCAACCTTAATATTACAAACTATATTCCCTTGCATTTGTATTTAAAGATCCAACTTCCTATGTAAACTTGTAGAGCTCTCAGAGACTTATACTCCTTTAGTCAAAAGTCTACCATCCCCATCATTTCTTGTATCTACACATTAAAAAATCTAATCAAATTTTTGCAATTCCCCTTTAATCCCACAAACTCTATTTCCCCACATTTTTCTTTGAAGACCTAACTTCATCTATAGAGTTGCATACTTATTTCCAATTTCTATATTTTCCTCATTTCCCTACAAACTATTGAAAGAATGAAGAAGGTTGTCATTAATGAGTTGTCATTGATGTCAAAGCTACATGATGGATGCCAAAAAATATGATGGATGTTTACAAAAAAGTTATTTTGTAAAAGGTTTTTTGGCTAAGTGTTTACACTAGTAGTTTCAGCACACAGTGTCCTCTCGTAATTTGGTTCATGTAACACCCTCCATTCTGGATATTTGGATCGGCAAGGTTCTTGGTATGTCTGAGTATGCTTATGATGTGGAAGTTATATGTTGATGTGATGTTCTTTTATTCTGATGTTATCCTTATGTCATGATTTGGAGTAACTTAGAATATATCTGATTAAATGATGTTTATGTTATTGAGCTTACCTGTGATGTTAGATGCGTCAGTTAGTGATACTGTATTGGTGAAAGGGACGGATTGTATCACTCACTTGCGAGCGCCCTATGATGCCGAGATTTCCTCTTCACGGTGTGATTGATCATATTATGTATATATGCACGTTCGACATGCTCTTTGTTGTAGGTTGGCAGGTACACGACATCGACTCCACCTGGTTTCCGGGTTTGAGCGTGTCCATTGACCAACGGAAATTAATTGGGAGATAGTAGCTAGGTTTTCCGAACCAAGTCGTCACCCTAGTCATAGCGTGTTGTTGGGTTGTCGTCCGAGTCAGTTGTTTTAACTTAGTCAGTTCCCCTTGAGTGTTTATTTAATTTCAAGTTTAAAGTTTATTAAATGACTTGCATAGTTTAATTAATGATTAAATGTGTTTAATTGCAAAATAAAAGTGATTAAATGGCTTTTGAAAATTATAAATGATGATTGTTTCGTCTTATTGAAATGTTGGAAAATTAGTGATTAATGAATTAATTTAATTTAATTAATAAAATAATCTGATTGTGAATTAGATTTATTTTATTGACTAATTAAATTAATAGAGTTAAATTAAATCAATTTGGTTGGGTTGGAATCTTTAGATTTTGGGTTAAATCAAATTTGGAATTATGCTTTACATTTTACTTTAGAAATAAAAGTTGAAAAGAATTTTATTTGTGAATTGTTAAATTCATTTGGTTAAAGAAATTTAATTAACTTTTGGTTGAAAATGAATTTTATTTAAAAGGATATTTTTGCAAAATGCAATTTGGAAATTGAAAATTGTTTAAGTTATTTAAAATTGCAAATATTTTGAATGCAATGTCTTTGGGATAGAAAAGATATTTTTTTTTAATAGTTGACTTTTGGGCAAAAGATATTTGTGAAATTGAAATTGGAATTTGTATATAAATTGGAATTAGAAGTTAAATTGAAAAGGGAGTTTAGTTTGAATTGGGGTTTAATTAGAATTTAAAAATTGGAAAATGGGGATTGGAATTAAAATTAGAGTTGATTTTGAATTTGGGAAAAGAATGTATTTTTTTCATTTTAGGGTTTGCTTGACCTAATTGAATAAAAACCCTATTTTGAAAAGAAAAAGGAGGATTTTTTTTTTTATCTTGCAATTTTGGAGAAAATGGGGATAGCTATGTTTTGCTTGGGAATTTTGGAGATGGAGGCTTTTGGTGGGAGTTGGACTAAAAGGAAGGATGGGAGAACACCATGGATGGAAAGCTTCAAGTCATGGAGAAAGAAAAATCAGGTTTTTCATTAATCTTGCTTGTTCTTTTTGAATAGATTAAACCCTCCTCATGTTTTTTGTTTGAGATCTTGAAAGGTTGATAAATCCAATGAAACCCATCTGTTTTTTCCTTTGAAAACTTGCAAAATGATTGAAGTTTTGGAAATGAAAACCAGAATTAGAATCAACAATAGGAAAATGAAAATGATAATGGAAAAATATATATATATACATATATATAGGCATTCATATATATATACATATATATGTATATCTTTTTTATTCTTGAAATTGTTGTTGAAAAACCCAAAATTAATGGGCGGATGGAAAAATCCGCAGTCGGATTTTATTGTTTAAAGAAAACCCTTTTAAGAAAAATAAAAATTGTTGCTGTGTTGAGGGGGTGCTAGGGGCTCACCCCATCGCGCTGCCCAAGGGCGACGCAGTAGAGGAGCCGCGCCCAGCGCGTCCCTCACGTAGCTGCTGCCGCCGCAGGGACGGCTGTGTGTGAACACAGCCGCCGCCCCTGTTGCAGTTTCGGTTGTGTTTACACACAGCCACCCCTGTTGGGGGGTTCGGCTGTGTGTAAACACAACCGCGGCCGGCCTAACCTTGCGCGCGGCCCGAAAAATGAGGTCATTTTTTTTTGTTTTTTATTATTTTTGCAAAATAAACTCTATAAAAATATATATATATAATATTTTATATATTATGTTTTATAATATTAAAATATTTATAAATAATATTTTATATATTATATTTCATAATATTAAAATATTGAATATATATGTATGCTAATAATGTTATAAAATATATAATATTTTATAATATTAAATATTTGGAAATAATATTTGATATTATATTTTATTATATTAAAAGATTAAATTTCATTAATAATGAAATATATGCATTTGGTGAAGATTTTAAATGTATAGTATGCATATTAAAATGAATTAGTCATTGAGGGAGGATTAGTTATTTTAAATGGATTTGCTATTTTAGTAAACAATGATATTTGAAAGATTATTTAACCTTATCTTTAATCGAATAAACTTATTTAAATATTAAATTGAATTCCTTAGTGGTGTCCAAGGAACCTTAGATAATTTAACGATAAGTGGATAAAGTTGGTTTTTTTTTTTACTTAAATATCTTTTCTGAGAAATTTCATTTTGATTGATATGGATAATCAAGAAATCTTCAAAAACAAAAATAACGTTTTAGGAGGCGCAAGTTAAAATAATGTTTAATATTTAAAATAGGAACTGGAAATGTTCATTCCATTTGTTTAGACAAAATGAAATTGTCGCATGTTCCAACGTTTTAATTAAAATATGGATTAAATGAATTAGCTTAAATGTTATTGATTAAAATATCTTGATCTTGAATATAAAAGAGAAACCTAGAAATAAAGATTAAATTATTTAATCTAGATGTCTACTTATCAAAACGATCTAAGTATGGAAGACAATTGGGAAGCTTAGAGATAATGAATGACTTAGATCAATCGAGTGGTTCTAATCATTAATTTGGAACATAATTGAAGAGCCTAGGATTGTCGAATGATTTATTTTAAATCATAGGACTATGTTGTCAAATGTTGTTTTATTGATAATTTGGCTTTGATTAATTATAGATTGAGCAAGTAGAGTTGTATCATTGGTTTAAATCTTTTAATGTCGGCAAGAGGATTTAAGTTTATTCTAGTGAGTATAATTGATCGGAAAATATGTGTACGAGAGAGATGAGTTTTAGTTGATTTATTTAATGCAGAGTTGAGATTAAGACAGATTTATTTGATCTACACGTCTTCTTATCAAATGTTCTAAATATAGAATACATATGAGAAAACTTAGAAGTAACGAATGATTCAATGAACCATTTGAGATTGAGTTGTTGATTTATTGCTAGGTTGAGATAAAGAGTAATTTATTTAATCCAAATGCTTTATAAAACAAGTGGATTTAATTACGATATATGATTGTGAGGCGTAGAGTTATTAATTGGATTGATTTCAATTCAATGATGTTATTTATTGAAATGTCTGGATTTTAGAATATGGTTGTGTGGTTTAGAGTAATTGATCTATTCTTTGAATATTCTATGTCGTGGAAAGAGATGAGATCAATTGATTGGTTAAATGCAAGTCATGAATACTGTGTTTGATTGGATTTAGGAAATCCGAACAGTAGCTCACTTCATTGTCTGAAATGTTCTCAGTGGTTAATTGTTCGTCCTTGTTGTGTTGTGGAATTAGTGTGAATGTGCTGAAAGTCTTCCATATAGGAGTTCTTTTATCGATATCGATTGTGGCATGTGAGACAACCTTTGTTGTGTTATGGGAAATATGTATAGTTACACCATGTCGTTTCACCCAGTTTTCACGTACGGATTTTGTAATTTGTGCCTCCTTGGAAATAGGAGAAGGTTTTGTATTTTGTGCCTCCTTGGAAATAGGAGAAGGTTTTGTATTTTGTGCCTCCTTGGATGGAGTGGTTTTGTTTTGTGGTTTTCCTCTAGTGTTTGGAGAGGGTCTTAATCTTGTTGCCTCCAGTGTTGGTGTGAGTACTTGTTTGTTACCTCCTGGAATGGAGAGGTTGTGTTTATCTGGATACCTATTCTGGCTATTACCGTGAGTGTTGTCTTAGGAGAGTGGCTTGCAATGGGCGCCAGCACACAAAGTGGTGCCAGGATAACCCTTTGCAAGTTGGTTAATTCAATGATAATTAAATTAAACTTTTAGAAGCTTAGGTTGCATCAAACATTAAACAAGATAATTTGTGCCTCGCTCATGGACCCAAGGGCTAGTTCGAGACTTGGGATGAGACGGGAAGGCCTAGAATGGCAAGATCATCTATCTCGTCTTCACGAGAGGTATTTGATTCCGCATGAGTGAGCATGGGTGCCAGGATTTCGGTAGAGGCCACCAGGATAACCTAAGGTGGGGGCCAGAGCCTAGGAAGATTCCCAGAGGATATCCCTTGATGAGCTATGCGATGACACTCTTCCTAAGTCAGCAGTTTATTTTTATTATTTGTGACACTCTTGATCTATTCTATGTCTGGAAGCAATGTAACCTTTGGCATTATTGTGTGAGTCGTACCCAGAGTTGTGTGTATGACCATTCAGTCATGTGATGAGGTCTTGGATTTATTTCGTATCAGTTTGTGTGGCCCGTGCCTAGTGGTAGATGGTCTTGTGTAGGAATTCCTGGTTACTATCTCCTAGCACAGAGGGAGTGGGGCCTTTGGGTTCCACGTGGTCGGGTGGCGTGCATCTTTCTCCGTTGGTTCTTCTTCTTGATCGTGTGGTCGTGATTTCCAGTTGGAGAGCTCGTTGGATGCTGTTGCTTTTCTGGCTTCGTTCTTTTAGTTGATCTTTATTTATTACCCCTCATTTGTTATCGAGGTGGAGTTTGTAAATTGTATCAAGTTTAGTGGATTTACCTCATTCGGGGAATGAGTGTTGTAATCTTATTGTTTAAATATTGTTAATTAAAATCTTTTGGTATTTCTTATCCTTCGTTGTAAGTTATCTTGTATGGAATGTATGTTGTCTCATTTCCTTAAGTGTTTAATGTTTGGTTTCAGTGGATGTAATTGTTGTTGGGTTTTTAAGTAATCTTTGTCTCGTGGCCTTAGAGGTTGTTGGCAATATGTATTCATCTTACATGTTATTTGTACTTAAAAACCAAAAATACCTCTTATATATATTGAGGCCGTTTAAGTGATGAATTGCAACTTCCTCTAGG
This sequence comes from Sequoia sempervirens, assembly GCA_007258455.2. Lineage (NCBI taxonomy): Eukaryota > Viridiplantae > Streptophyta > Pinopsida > Cupressales > Cupressaceae > Sequoia > Sequoia sempervirens. The sequence goes on from VDFB02281492.1 coordinate 930,053,352, forward strand.
GTTGCGTGGCGGGGCATTACACATGGTATCAGAGCCTAGGTTTAAACACTGAGAACTCTGGGATTATGTTGGACCCATTATGTTGTTAGTTGTGTAGGTTTATACTTTGGGCACTATGAGCCCATTGTATTGACCTAGTTGCTTTTCTCTTTCGTGTTGTTTACCTTTTGGGTTGATTTCTCTTGTTGGCTTAGAAGTTGTTGTGAGATGGTATAGGTCCAATGGTGTAGGAAACCAATGGGAAGGATAGGACCCTCAGTGTAGTGCGCAAGGCACCGATATCCTTTCTATTGGAAGAATGCATTATGGGCGATTATGTAGTGTGTGATTTTGATGTGTTGTGTGTGGTGGACGACAATCAGTTTGTTGTTGTTTCCACCCTTGTATGTAGTTTGTTTAATGCTTTTTTGAGGGTTAGGCTCGCAAGTCTACCAAGAGGTGTGTTTTGTTGGGCTTCCTTCTTGTTGCTTGGTTCTTTTGTTGTGTAAAGGGGGTGACCCTTGAAGTGGTTCTTGAGTGTGGTTGTAATGTGTTGATTTAATGTGTCCCTAGTATCTTGTTAGGGCGAGGTAGTCATAGGACTTCTTGCCTGGAGTGCCTTAGTATGGCGTTTCTGAAGGTGGAATTTTCCAACCTTGTCTTGTGTTGTGGAGGAATGACGCTCCTGTTTTTGGAAGCTCTAGATGACCTTGAGGGTATCAAGGAGTTCCTCGGGTGTGTATTCTCTTTTGGAGTCTTGTTGTTTTCTCTCTATGCAAGTATCTGATGCGTGTTCTCTTGTGCCTTACCTCTTGTGCAAGTGATTGCTTGATTGACCCTTATGTGGTGTTGAAGTTGTCTTTTGCATGTAGTATTGAATAGGGAATTATGAAATATGATAATAAGAAATGAATGAATATGTGGTAATTATAGAGATTTGTGCATGCTCTCATGTGGTTGATGCATTGTGTGAAAGTGTGTGTGTGATGATGAAACCATGATTACATTCGTACCTATGTTAGAACTGTAAATATCTTGTCTTCTCTCTCTCTCTCTATTGGGCTAATGGAGATGTTTGTCCTTAAGTGTGTGGGATATGTTGCATCTTATGAGAAAAGTTTATGTATTCATAAAAGTTGTTTTATTAAAATCAAACCTTGGGTAAAGGACCTAAGTCCCCAAGTTGCATTCACAATTATGAAAAAGGTATAGTATAAATAGAACAATCATTGTGCAGTAAGTAAAAAGTTTAGAGAAAAGGGATTAGAGAAACAATTGAATGTTAAGAATAATTGCAATATAGGTGCATATATTGTTGGTGAGGCCTATAGTCCCCAATTTTATTGTTCTGTTTTAAGAAATCATATAGATGTTAAATTATTGTACTTGGATTCAAAATGTAAAATGTTAAAGGAATGTTGAAGTGATAATGTCACACACCTTGCCTTGAGTAAACATTGAAATGCTATTATATTAGGTGTGGTTGTATGATGATTCTTGATGATGTGTATTGGTGCATAAGGCACTATGTATGTTAATCCATGATTGTGTGATTCAAAGATTTTTGGTGGGATGCTTCACCATGTTGGATGTATAGGATGATAGTGTGTTAGTTGGCTTTGAGCGAGTTCTATCCCTATTCCTATTTGTAGGCTTCCAGGAGTAAGCCTAACCCTTGGGGGGGAGGATGTAACACCCTCCATTCTGGATATTTGGATCGGCAAGGTTCTTGGTATGTTTGAGTATGCTTATGATGTGGAAGTTATATGTTGATGTGATGTTCTTTTATTCTGATGTTATCCTTATGTCATGATTTGGAGTAACTTAGAATATATCTGATTAAATGATGTTTCTGTTATTGAGCTTACCTTTGATGTTAGATGCGTTAGTTAATGATACTGTATTGGTGAAAGGGACGGATTGTATCACTCGCTTGCGAGCACCCTATGATTCTGAGATTTCCTCTTCACGGTGTGATTGATCATATTATGTATATATGCACGTTCGACATGCTCTTTGTTGCAGGTTGGCAGGTACACGACATTGACTCCACCTGGTTTCCAGGTTTGATTGTGTCCATTGACCAACAGAAATTAATTGGGAGATAGTAGCTAGATTTTCCGAACCAAGTCGTCACCCTAGTCATAGCGTGTTGTTGGGTTGTCGTCCGGGTCAGTTGTTTTAACTTAGTCAATTCCCCTTGAGTGTTTATTTAATTTCAAGTTTAAAGTTTATTAAATGACTTGCATAGTTTAATTAATGATTAAATGTGTTTAATTGCAAAATAAAAGTGATTAAATGGCTTTTGAAAATTATAAATGATGATTGTTTCGTCTTATTGAAATGTTGGAAAATTAGTGATTAATGAATTAATTTAATTTAATTAATAAAATAATCTGATTATGAATTAGATTTATTTTATTGACTAATTAAGTTAGTAGGGTTAAATTAAATCAATTTGGTTGGGTTGGCATCTTTAGATTTTGGGTTAAATCAAAATTGGAATTATGCTTTACATTTTACTTTAGAAATAAAAGTTGAAAAGAATTTTATTTGTGAATTGTTAAATTCATTTGGTTAAAGAAATTTAATTAACTTTTGGTTGAAAATGAATTTTATTTAAAAGGATATTTTTGCAAAATGCAATTTGGAAATTGAAAATTGTTTAAGCTATTTAAAATTGCAAATATTTTGAATGCAATGTCTTTGGGATAGAAAAGATTTTTTTTTTTGGAAATAGTTGACTTTTGGACAAAAGATATTTGTGAAACTGAAATTGGAATTTATATTTAAATTGGAATTAGAAGTTAAATTGGAAAGGGAATTTAGTTTGAATTGGGGTTTAATTAGAATTTAAAAATTGAAAAATGGGGATTGGAATTAAAATTAGAGTTGATTTTTTTGAATTTGGGGAATTTGGTGAAAAAGAATGTATTTTTTTTTTCGACTTAGGGTTTGCTTGACCTAATTGAATAAAAAACCCTATTTTGAAAAGAAAAAGGAGGAAATTTTTTTTTAATCTTGCAATTTTGGAGAAAATGGGGATAGCTATGTTTTGCTTGGGAATTTTGGAGATAGAGGCTTTTGGTGGGAGTTGGACTAAAAGGAAGGATGGGAGAACACCATGGATGGAAAGCTTCAAGTCATGGAGAAAGAAAAATCAAGTTTTTCATTAATCTTGCTTGTTCTTTTTGAATAGATTAAACCCTCCTCATGTTTTTTGTTTGAGATCTTGAAAGGTTGATAAATCCAATGAAACCCATCTGTTTTTTCCTTTGAAAACTTGCAAAATGATTGAAGTTTTGGAAATGAAAACCAGAATTAGAATCAACAATAGGAAAATGAAAATGATAATGGGAAAAATATATATATATACATATATATAGGCATTCATATATATATACATATATATGTATATCTTTTTTATTCTTGAAATTGTTGTTGAAAAACCCAAAATTAATGGGCGGATGGAAAAATCCGCAGTCGGATTTTATTGTTTAAAGAAAACCCTTTTAAGAAAAATAAAAATTGTTGCTGTGTTGAGGGGGTGCTAGGGGCTCACCCCATCGCGCTGCCCAAGGGCGACGCAGTAGAGGAGCCGCGCCCAGCGCGTCCCTCACGTAGCTGCTGCCGCCGCAGGGACGGCTGTGTGTGAACACAGCCGCCGCCCCTGTTGCAGTTTCGGTTGTGTTTACACACAGCCACCCCTGTTGGGGGGTTCGGCTGTGTGTAAACACAACCGCGGCCGGCCTAACCTTGCGCGCGGCCCGAAAAATGAGGTCATTTTTTTTTGTTTTTTATTATTTTTGCAAAATAAACTCTATAAAAATATATATATATAGCCATATTTTATATATTATGTTTTATAATATTAAAATATTTATAAATAATATTTTATATTATATTTCATAATATTAAAATATTAAATATATATGTATGCTAATAATGTTATAAAATATATAATATTTTATAATATTAAATATTTGGAAATAATATTTGATATTATATTTTATTATATTAAAAGATTAAATTTCATTAATAATGAAATATATGCATTTGGTGAAGATTTTAAATGTATAGTATGCATATTAAAATGAATTATTCATTGAGGGAGAATTAGTTATTTTAAATGGATTTGCTATTTTAGTAAACAATGATATTTGAAAGATTATTTAACCTTATCTTTAATCGAATAAACTTATTTAAATATTAAATTGAATTCCTCAGTGGTGTCCAAGGAACCTTAGATAATTTAACGATAAGTGGATAAAGTTGGTTTTTTTTTACTCAAATATCTTTTCTGAGAAATTTCATTTTGATTGATATGGATAATCAAGAAATCTTCAAAAACAAAAATAACGTTTTAGGAGGCGCAAGTTAAAATAATGTTTAATATTTAAAATAGGAACTGGAAATGTTCATTCCATTTGTTTAGACAAAATGAAATTGTCGCATGTTCCAACGTTTTAATTAAAATATGGATTAAATGAATTAGCTTAAATGTTATTGATTAAAATATCTTGATCTTGAATATAAAAGAGAAACCTAGAAATAAAGATTAAATTATTTAATCTAGATGTCTACTTATCAAAACGATCTAAGTATGGAAGACAATTGGGAAGCTTAGAGATAATGAATGACTTAGATCAATCGATTGGTTCTAATCATTAATTTGGAACATAATTGAAGAGCCTAGGATTGTCGAATGATTTATTTTAAATCATAGGACTATGTTGTCAAATGTTGTTTTATTGATAATTTGGCTTTGATTAATTATAGATTGAGCAAGTAGAGTTGTATCATTGGTTTAAATCTTTTAATGTCGGCAAGAGGATTTAAGTTTATTCTAGTGAGTATAATTGATCAGAAAATATGTGTACGAGAGAGATGAGTTTTAGTTTATTTATTTAATGCAGAGTTGAGATTAAGACAGATTTATTTGATATGCACATCTTCTTATCAAATGTTCTAAATATAGAATACATATGAGAAAAATTAGAAGTAACGAATGATTCAATGAACCATTTGAGATTGAGTTGTTGATTTATTGCTAGGATTGAGATAAAGAGTAATTTATTTAATCCAAATGCTTTATAACACAAGTGGATTTAATTACGATATATGATTGTGAGGCGTAGAGTTATTAATTGGATTGATTTCAATTCAATGATGTTATTTATTGAAATGTTTGGATTTTAGAATATGGTTGTGTGGTTTAGAGTAAATGATCTGTTCTTTGAATATTCTATGTCATGAAAAGAGATGAGATCAATTGATTGGATAAATGCAAGTCATGAATACTGTGTTTGATTGGATTTAAGAAATCCGAATAGTAGCTCACTTCATTGTCTAAAATGTTCCCAGTGGTTAATTGTTCGTCCTTGTTGTGTTGTGGAATTAGTGTGAATGTGCTGAAAGTCTTCCATATAGGAGTTCTTTTATCGATATCGGTTGTGGCATGTGTGACAACCTTTGTTGTGCCTTGGGAAATGTGCATGTGACACCAAGTCATTTCAACCGGTTTTCACATTCGGGTTTTGTAATTTGTGCCTCCTTGGAAATAGGAGAAGGTTTTGTATTATGTGCCTCCTTGGATGGAGTGGTTTTATTTTGTGGTTTTCCTCCAGTGTTTGGAGAGGGTCTTAATCTTGTTGCCTCCAGTGATGGTGTGAGTTCTTGTTTGTTACCTCCTGGAATGGAGAGGTTGTGTTTATCTGGATACCTATTCTGGCTATTACTGTGAGTGTTGTCTTAGGAGAGTGGCTTGCAATGGGCACCAGCACACAAAGTGGTGCCAGGATAACCCTTTGCAAGTTGGTTAATTTAGTGATAATTAAATTAAACTTTTAGAAGCTTAGGTTGCATCAAACATTAAACAAGATAATTTGTGCCTCGCTCATGGACCCAAGGGCTAGTTCGAGACTTGGGATGAAACGGGAAGGCCTGGAATGGCAAGATCATCTATCTCGTCTTCACAAGAGGTATTTGAGTCCACATGAGTGGGCATGGGTGCCGGGATTTCAGTAGAGGCCACCAGGATAACCCAAGGTGGGGGCCGGAGCCTAGGAAGATTCCCAGAGGATATCCCTTGACGAGCTATGCGATGACACTCTTCCTAAGTCAGTAGTTTGTTTATGTTATTTGTGACACTCTTGATCTATTCTATGTTTGGAAGCAATGTAACCTTTGGCAATGTTGTGTGAGTCGTACCCAGAGTTGTGTGTATGACCGTTTAGTCATGTGATTAGGTCTTGGATTTATTTCGTATCAGTTTTGTGTGGCCCGTGCCTAGTGGTAGATGGTCTTGTGTAGGAATTCTTGGTTATTATCTCCTAGCACAGAGGGAGTGGGGCCTTTGGGTTCCACGTGGTCGAGTGGCATGCATCTTAATCCGTTGGTTCTTCTTCATGTTCGTGTGATTGTGTTTTCCAGTTGGAGAGCTCGTGGGAATCAGTTTCTTCTCACGCCTTGTTCTCTCAGTTCTTAATGTATCTTATTACCCCCTCAGTTGTTATCGAGGTGGAATTGTGTTATGTAATCATATTTGTTGGACTTACCTCATTCGGGGAATGAGTATTGTAATCTTATTGTAAATCATGTTATTGAAATCTTTTGATATTTCTTATCCTTCGTTGTAAGTTATCTTGTATGGAATGTATGTTGTTTCATTTCCTTAAGTGATTAATGCTTCAGTTTATTTTAATGTTTTTTGTTGTTTGGGTTTTAAATTAATCTTTGTCTCTGGCCTTAGAGGTTGTTAGCAATGTATATTCATCTTTCATGTTGTTTGTACTTACAAAAAATAAAAATATAAAACTATTTAGGTAAAGGTAGGCAGGTAGGCAGGTCAATCCCATGAAAGAAGATTGAGTAATATCGCATTCGCACAACAAATTATATCAATGAACCCCATTTTCATGTGGAAAGTCCAGATGCTTCCTCTCAAGCTCTACATTCCACCAAAATGAGACAAATCAAGCTTGATGTAAGCTATGTTGACAACCTAACAAACCGTATCCACGGCTATCATTGTATCTATAGTGTGCCAGATGATTTAAAAAAACCTTAGCCGTTAGATTTTTCCTTCTCGTCATTCATCGATTTTTTCCTTCTTTTTTCATTCACCATATTCGATATAAGGTGTGGGAGCTACGTCTGCCAGTACACTGTAAAATAGAAGGGTTGTTTGTCTCGTGTTTTGTGCTCCTATAAGAAAGCCATCAATTAGGCTAACAAAAAGTAACAGAGTGTCTCAAAAACTGACTTTGACGTGAATGAATAAACCATGCTGACCGGAGAAGAAATTTTGTGGGGTTTGTGGGGTTCTCGCCAACGTCAAACTAGGGGAAATGCCAGTGGGGTTCCCCCACATAAAATAATCTATCGGCTAATTAATAATAGCCATGCTCAATTTCGTTGGCTTTTGATTCATTATGATGCTCGCTTGTTTTCTTTATAGAGTTCTCAATCAACTAGAACAAATCATTGGCACCTGCATAATTCAAAATGACCGCTATTACCACATATCTGCTTATCTCGACACATTGCTAGAATATTGATGCAAAAAAGGTATTATAGAACTCATGGAAGGCCGAGACCATGAGATATTAGGGCTACATTTGAAGAATTTTAGAAAAAAATGAAGAACCTATTTTTCAAAGCTTGGTAGTTGAGGCATCATTTCTACAACAGCAGATAATCTAACTATGATATTTGAGAAGAATCACCATCATTACTCTCAAGTACACAAAGCTGTAGTAGCTCTCATTAAGAAGATTCCTATAAAAAAAATTCAGAAGAGGAAGGGGTAGAGGATAGAGGGGAGCAAGCTGATAGAGAAAGCTCAAATCATTTAGGTTAGATTTCCAACTTAGCCTACATTCAATATCTATGTATGATGCCATATTTTGTATCCATGTATTTATAAAAAAGAAACTCAAGTATACTAGCAATTGTGTGTAGTGACATGCAACGATGAGCTAATAGGCGAAGGGGAGTCCAAGTGGCAAGGATGCAATATGAGAGAGAGTAGAGGATGCTTGCATATCTGCACATAGCAAATGATGAGCTATATTGTAAATGTTATTTGCAACATTGATTTTTTTGTGTTTCATCTCATTACCCCTATGCGCAGATATGTATGTATGTTATAGGAGATTCAAACAAGATTGATACAAACAAAGAGAGCTGAAGTGAGCACATTTAAGAATCCTTATGGCATCATTAATAATCCTTTAGGATACCAATACACTAAAATGGAATAGATAAAGCTACTAATACATGTAGTTTATGTCAAAAGGATAATAGAGGTATATGAAATCTTAGAATATTATTGATTTGCAATAGGACATACAAATATCAAATAAGTATATTTGCATAAGTCAATGTCAATAAAAAAGTAGATTGCTACAAAAATTATGTACTATATTTTTTCATTTTATTTGGGAATATGACTTTCATGCGATCGAAATATATCTCAAGAGATTACATGTAAAATATTTTGGGTGAAAGATATAAAAATAGAGGCCATTGTCTCAAGGTTATCAATGCTCAAAGAAATGTTTACTATTACGGTTAATGTACAACCTATAAAAAAGATAAATCTTGTTTGAATCTTATGTTAGGAATATAGAGATCTACACATAGGAAATATAAAATGAAACACAACAAAATGAGGCCTGCTCTCCACCCTACAATATTGGGTCATGGAGCCTCATGGGCTCTCACCAAACCCCCAAGCAAGAACAAACATCATCCACCACTCTAATCAATGGTGAAATCAATATTCCTTATTACATGTAGTGTAGAGTATATGAGGATCTAACTATTTATTTAACCATTGTGATTAATTTTGCATCAAATATTGTTTATAACATATTACTTCATCAAAATCCCCATTATGGCTGGAGTATGCTTTGCAAAAATGACAAAAAAAGTGAAGTTTAGTGCAGTGAATATCTGTAAATGGTAGACAATATCTAAATCAGAAAATATCAAGAGTTTTATAATTTATAATAGATGCATACCTTGTGCATGTGGAAAAATGTAGTATGAAGACAATAAAAGAAGGCCTTCTCTCCACCCTACCATATTGGGGCATAGAGCCTCATGGGCTCTCAACAAAGCCCCAAGCAAAAAATAAATTATCCACCACTGTGATCGATGGTGAAAGCAATGTTTCAGCACATTTTGACTTCATAAAAGATCTAATGGTGTCAAAACATGCATGAAGGGGGATTGTCTGGCTTGAGTATGCTTTACAAAAATGAAAGGATAATGTGAAGTTTAGTGCAATAAACATGCATCATTGGTAGACAATATCTAAATTAGGAAATAAAAAGAGTTGTATAATTTATAACAAATAATATGCAATGTAGTTGTAATAGAAGGAATCAATTAAATAAAATGTAGGCATACCTTGTGCATGCAATGGATTGTAGTATGAACACAATCAAAGAAGACCTACTCTCCACCCTACCATATTAGGTCATGGAGCCTCAATGTGGGCTCTCACCAAACCCCCAAGCAAAAACATAAATTTTCCACCACTTTGATCAATGGTGAAAGCAATGCTTTGGCACCTAAGAAATTGTTTGAGTTGAAATCAATGCTATACATTTTTAATAAATTGACATGCAATTGTGAAATAAAAGATATATAGCCTTACCTTGTATGTACATAGATTGTAGTTGCAGGTCGTACACCATGCAATTGTGCGATTGTAAAGCTATTTAGAATTTTGGAGATCTATATACCTTGTATATAAATAGAAACTAGTTTCAATCTAAAATGGTTTGACTCACATATAGGTACACACAAGGAAAATGTGAAGTTTAGTGAGTGAACATGTATCATTGGTAACCAATATCTAAATTAGGAAATTTAAACAATTTTATTATTTATAACAAAAAAAATGTAATACACCTTCAATAGAAGAGATGAAATAAAGAAGATGCAAGCATACCTTTTGCACATGGTGTGATGAAGTATGATGATGATTACATCTTGCCTATAAAAAACTATAAGGAAGTGAATTTACAAATGGTGGAAAATCTATATGCATTGAAATGAAGAGGGAAAAGAGAAGCAGTACAATTACCGTAAAGAATAGTAACATTCCATGATGATGGAAATGAACACAATTGTTGGAGACAATCCTCTTTCTTGATTCATAGTGCACTGTAATTGTTGGCATGTACCCTACAGTATCTAACAAAATAGAAAGACAGATCTACACACAATTCTAAAGAACCCAATTCAAGTGAAGTATTGAGTTGTGCACATAGGAAATATAAAATGGAACACAAAAAAATGAGGCCTACTCTTCACCCTACCATATAAGGTAATGGAGTGTCATGGGCTCTCACCAAACCCTCCGAGAAAAAACACACATCGTCTGCCACTTTGATGAATGGTGTAATCAATATTCCTAATTACACTTAATATAGAGTATATCATTCAAAAATCTCCTTTTTGAGGTTGAAAGAAATAATAAAATAGATACATATCTACAAATAGGGAAAATAAAATGAAACACAACAAAAGAAAGCCTGCTCTCCACTCTACCATATTGCGTCATGTACCATCATAGGCTATTACACATATATATCCATAGGTGGTCTTCAAACATATGAATATTTTCTACATTTAATGTCAAAAACACATATATCTACACATAAGAAATATAAAATCAAACACAACAAAACAAGGCCTACCCTCGACCATACCTATATATCAGTGCAATTTTTTTTTCCAAGTAGATATACAGGTATTGCATGCCTTGGATGCAGTTGTAGGGATCTGTTACTTGGATATATATAGACATAAAAAAAATGTGTGAAAATGTATGTATGTGGAATTATATGTAGACAATAGGTAGCAGATGGGCAATAAAGGGTCACATGACAACTAAAAGGGATAGGCACCATTACAATAAACAAGGATGTGAGGACCAAGTATTCAACTTTGTTATTATTGTCAGTGAGTGGACATAAATACAAATAACTTGTTTTGTGTTTTTATACATGGGGGATGGTTTGAAAAGCAATAGAAAAGTCTTTGTGATGACATCATTGATCAAAGTGATGGACGATGGATTTCCCCTATGTGAAGATATGTATGTATATCATAGTAGATGCAAAGAACAATGATACATACTCATCCCTACGTTTATTCTATTGGCACATTCTTGCAATGATAAGTTGTATTTTAAGTGTTATCTAGAACATTGTTGCAACCATTGACCATAGTGATGAACAATGCAATGTGAAGATTTGGATGTATGTCATAGTAGATGCAAACAACTTTAATAAACACGAGTACATTTTTTGAATGATAAGTTATATTTTGAGTGTTATATAGAATATTGATGTCACCTTTGTTCACAATGGTGGACAATGTATTTCCCCTATGTACAGATATGTATGTATGTCATAGTAGATGCAAACACCATTGATACATACTGATCCCTATATTTATTTTATGGGATGTTCTTGGAATGATAAAGTGTATTTTTAACTGTTATATGCAAGATTCATGCCTACAAAAAATGGGCAAAGAATTATCACAACCAAAAAATTTGTAGTTCTTTTGCAACCATTGCCCCATGCTAAGAACACAAAATAATTTCCAACCACCTTCACATAAATTCCACAACAGATAACTACACTTGTGCCTTCACAAAAGCTTGCCCTCATCAGAGATGTTTGCTATGTTTTCGAGGTTTTAAATGACAAGTGTTACTTACAAGTGGTTGGTTGTTTTGGAAGAACATAGATTGTAAGTTGATGGAAGGAAGTCTACATTCAAGCACAAGAAGGTATCTAATAGCCAGACATAGTATTACTTGATAGATATATGTAGAAATCCTCATGGAATCATTAATATCTATTTTATGATACCATTACACTAAGATAGGAGGACATATATAAGGTTGAGATAGATATGTGGCTACATGCAATTTGACACATGTTTTGGATTATGTTTTCCCTATTTTTTTTTACAAAAGGAACTTGAAAATACTAAGCCTGAGACAATTACTTGACACAAGAACAGGCACCACATGTTTTAGTTAACAAAATCAATTTGAATAAATGCACGATGTTAGTGTCCAATAGGAACTGCAACTATCAGTTGAAACATGTGTACCTATTCTTTTGTTAGATGTTATGGTAATTCTCAATGAATAGACATAGGGCTATGTGATGGAAAGTACCAATTAATTTCTATGGAGAAGTTAAAGTATAGACATAAAAACAAAGCAACTACCTTCTTAAAAGAATAAACATATGAAGTAGTACATATGATTGTTCTTTGCATAGAGGGATGAATACTGGTTATGATGTGTAAAATATGGGAAAAGAATTATCACAGCCAAAACTTTTCTATTGGTTTTGTAACCATTTCCCCATGCAAAAAACACAAAATAACCTCCAAGCACCTATTGCTTACAACTCTTGTAGTAGGGAAATCCAGAGAATGAAACACAACAATGGAAGATCAAAAATTTTGTAGGCTTTCACTATGTTTTCCAAGGCTTTCAATGGCAGGTGTTATTACAACCTTCACCACTAAATGAAATCCATACAGCAAATAATGTTGATTCCAACCATCATTTAACTTCGTTGGCTCTCTCTATCCATGTGCCAAGGAGCCTGACATGTTTTTCCCAACTAGTGACCAAATGGCCAGAGGCTTTAAAACTAGAAAGGCTGGCATTCCCTATTGGTGTACCAAATGCTTCTAATTAAAAAATCAAAAAGATCTTCCACATTTTTACCAACCAAGAGCCCAATGCCATAGGGATCAATGTTGTCAATGTCTAACCCTACAAATATACATCTTTTCACATAGGGAAAGTAAAACGGAACAAAAGAAAAGAAGACTTACTCTCCACCCTACCTTATTGGGTCATGGAGCCTCATAGGCTCTCACCAAACCCCCAAGCAAGAACATACACTACCCACCACTATGATGAATGATGATATCAATGTTTCTTATTAGGCTTAATATAAACTCTATTATTGTAAGAGTTCCTTTTTGAGGAGGAAACAAATAACAACTATCTTCCAAAGAAAAAAACAAGGGCATGAGTATATGTTTCCTAAATCTACTTTGACAAACATACATATCTACACATAGGAAAAGGAAAATCAACAACAACAGAAGAATCACATACTTTTTTTGTGGCTATATATTTCCGAGCAACAGATTCCTATATATGCATCAAACACATGGAATAGATAAAGATGCAGTTGGAAAGGAAAATGTACACTGATATATATGTATGTGGAGGTAGATGCAAATATATAGGTGCATTACTAACTACTACTTGGTACCTCAAAAAATGGGAAGGTCGACAAAAATTCTAACAAAAGTTCACACATATAGCCTATCAGCTAAAATTTTCCATATAGAGGCAATTGTTGTAAAGCAATAAATATTATTTCTTTTATGGTTTCCATATATAGGTGATGGTTGCAAAGAAATAAAACAATCCAATAGCAACATTGTTCTATTTATGCTTTCCATATAGTGTTGATGGACACAGTAATATTTAGAGTTCTAAAGTTACCAAAGCAATTGAGCAGTTTATGTTATTTTCCATAAGACATTGTTGATTGTTGTTCTATAGCTATACCTGCTATCAAGATTATGAGCCACCGCTGTGAAAAGTGTTTTCGTAAGAAACATACATACATATGCACACCTAAACTTGTCAATACATGTGAAAAGAAATATAGATACATTTAAATGTAGATATATGTGTATGTTTCCTGAGTAGAAGAAATAAAAATCACTTGGCACAACTTTTCTCAACAACATTATTTCATGTATGTCTTCCATATATTGGTGATGGTTGCAATTTAATACCTTTCATTTTAAACATACCAAAGTAATTGAGCAGTTTATGTTATTTTCAATAAGGCATTGTTCAGTGTTGGGTTGTAGATTGATCTTCACAACATACACAATAAATATTATAGCCAAGAGCCATATGATATCCATATGCAACATGAAATTATTATTAGACATGTAAATGTAGTAGGGAAAAAATTCAAGAAGCATTAGATGCATATACAAACATACACACTCACACATACAAATGAATGACAAACACATATATATCTACACACAACTTTATCAAGATATTGTATGCACTGAGAACATTCAAAATAATATTATAATGATAGAAATCAAATGAAAAAAATTCAATTACATCATTCATTTGAATCTTGTGCAATGACAGATTCTAATAAGCTCAAGTCAAGCAAAATAAAAAAAGCATTGCATAGGCTATAAAGAATACTCATCATTGAACATTACATAGAAAATATAATAACAAAAGTAAAGTTTAATGCAACTCTAAGAAAGTGGAAAATAACCATATGTGATGTGCCTTCATGAATGCAAAGGCAGGACAACATTTAATAGCCATGGATTCAATGGAGCCAACATTATAGATAGCAACAATTATGGAGAGATAAGAGTATGTGGAAATTCAAATTGACAAGAAGTAAATAAATATATATTTAAAACAAGTCACAAATACATATAAACATTGAATTTTGAATGCATATACACATACAAATGTATTATAGACACATATATCTACACACATTTGTATCAAAATGTTGTATGCACTCACAAAATTGAATTACATGCATATATATTTATGTATATGCATACGTAAATGTATACATGCATACAACCATATCCATAAGTATATATAAGAATGACTATAAATACTGATACATGTGTTAAATAGGGCTAGATAACTATATAACCAAACAACATAAAATAAAATGAGGAACATACAATTAAAGTGAAACAAAACTATAAGTGACATAAACAATACAAAAGAAAAGAAGTGTCTTTTTTTTTTTGTTAAACATTTTAAATTATAGTTCATTGTCTTAATATATAACTAGTTAAATGAGCAACAAAGCAACAACAACTGAAATGAAAGGTCTTTTTATGTGACAAGTAGTCCAATGGAAGAAATGGAAACAGATGTCTAGTCAACAAAAACTATAACAAATATCCAAAGTCACAATTAGGCATGGTTTTTTGGAATTCAAGGCAGGATGACAATTATCTCTAGAGAGTCTTGCATGATAGGGGAAATTGCAAAAAAATATGACAGCAATAGCTTGTACTCAACTTCAAATTTAATTCTTGCAAATTTGACTATCATTGTTTTGAGCCTTGTTTTTTAATTATAGATTTGAGTTTTAATAAGAACAATGAAAAAAAAGAGGTGTAGGTGATACCATTGATAACAGACTCAGTAAGCATTGCAGTAAAAGACTCATATTGCAACATGTAAAGCTTCTTTGTTGACATATACAATAAGCTTGTTGTAGCCTCATCAAAAGCAATAGCCCAAATCTTGCCCATGTGGTCTTCCATCTTTAGCTGCAACAAATATCGAAAATCACAATCAACTATAGTTTTTTTGAATTTATGGAAAAACCACATATTTTTGGTGGAATCTTCACACTTTTTCTTGTATTTTCTACCATTTGCATGCAAGGGACATGCAACATAACAAAATACATCAATTTTAATATATTTGACCATTATCTTGATAGTAGGCTGCAATTTTTTTGGCAAACCAAGACAATGATCCAAGATATATCCAATAATGACTCTACCATTTGACAAAGCAACTTTTTGAGGCACTATCTTGGAGGGCTCAATGGTAGGTGGCTCAATATATCCTCATTGGATCAAGGGCTATGCTTATGAAATGTTAGGATTTATGTATAGCAAAGTCACCATGCTTGTGTTCACAATAGTTCCATTGAAATATCCAACATGCACATTTTTAATAGCTAGGATGACAACCAAACTAGGGGTGTACAACCTTTCTAGCTCATCACCCTTTCCTTGCCAATTTGAACCCCACAAATTAATGTCAATGCAATATGATAACAAATCATTAAGTTTAATAGTTCTAAGAACTATTTCAGACCGATCCTTTCTTTGAATAGTTGATACCTTTCCTAAATGAGCTGGTAGCCCCAATAATATCAATCAAAATGTTATTGCTTCAATTTTCAATTTCATTTATCAAGATGAATTTAAATACTTTTTCCAAGAAAAAGGCCTCATTATCACAACATTTCAATATCAAGTTTTGATCCAAAATGATTTCCATGTGGCTATTCAACTTATTAAATTTCCTATTGTCTTGTCTCACCGAGTCTTTTGACACATAATAAGTATCGCCTAGCTCAATCCTATCACAATGCAATTATGCTATTTCATTAAAGCAAGTGATTTGTATTTATGTTCCCTCGCTGTTAATAATGTCAAAAATGAATACTTGGCCCTCACGTCCCTACTTACTATAATGGTGCATATCCCTTTTAGTTTTTACTTGACCTTTTATTCCCCATTTGGTTTGGTAAATATTTAGCCCTTTAATAGGGTTAATATTTGCAGGACCACTATGTTGTATTGGGGATGTATGAATCCTTAAATGTTGAGGCTCATTTAGATGGGGATGGTGAATCATAGAAAACTATTTGTTATTCTTGATCTCTAATCATATATCTAGGTTTTCCAATTAGCTAGCACTCTAACACTTTGACATCTAAGAACAATATGACAATTTCCCTAGAAGCAAAAAAATATCAAATATTAAAAAAGGTGGTCCCCACAAAAAAGAAAGCGTAAAACAACAAGTGCAAGCAATACAAAACAATAGTAAACCTTGATTCTCGTAGCTGCCTACAGAGATGACATAAATCAATCAGTCATTTCACCTTTTTTCTATTTTTCTATTTCTTACTCTACTAGGGAATATCAACTTTATCATCTTCATATTTTCTATTTTTTCTTCTCAAATAATTGTATTTTCTTTGAATCATTGTCACTTCATACATTTCTCACCTATAATACGGTGGTAGGCTCATTTCCCCTTGTTAAACATTTCAAGAGATAAGACTTCAAAGAATCCTTCATTAACTTGGCTACCCTCTTCAATAAGATAAATGTTTGTAATACTAAACTTTCTATTACACTTTTTATATCTTCCACTAATCTATCTAGACCTCATTTCGTAGAACCAACAAGATGTTGTCTATACACATTTATGAAAATTGTAAAGCTAGATATGAGTCCATAGTAATCCCTGAATATTTTATGATCTGATGGAGTCCCTTTGTGCTAGGTAATGGCATGTCACATGTTTCCCATAGGTAGTGTTTAAGGTTTTACCTTTTCAACCTTGTTTTCAAATGCTTTACTCTTAAACCTTGGGTGTTTTAATCCTAGGTTGATTTTTTCTACCTGGTTTCCAGTTGTTTAAGTTATTGTTTGAGCCATCATGGTGCATTCCTTTACCGATCCCTTGTCTTAACTATTTGGTCACCTTTAATCATGAAGTTTTTTATTTTCCCTAATGTCAGGCTTTAATATTTCACTCCTAAATGACTTAATTCTAAGTCATCCATCCTCAAGGGTAAAAATGTTGTTGGCCTAATCATGTCCTCCTTTGTGACTAACTTTGTTGTATGTGCAAGATTAAAGATCATCTAATAATGGGAATTAATCTGAGCCATTCTCCACTAGTTCGTAGGTCATAAGTGCAGGATTTTTAACTACTGTGTAGCCTACAAGATGATAACATGTGTTTGATCATAGGTGTAGACCCAACCACCACATTTCATCCCAACACTTAAGTTATATAATCAATGGTGATTATTGAGAGGGAACGGTTGATCAATACCATTCCCCACCATCTCGTAGAGAGAAGATGTAAGCTTGTTAAAGGCTACAGGGACTGCGAGAAGTCACCACCTATGTCCTACGACCTCTAGCAGGTGGAGCCCAAAAACACATGAAGAAGGATCTAGTTGGCATGTCCTCATTGGCCAGCTATTTTTGATAGAACAATGATGAAATTCAAATGTAATTGAATCAATCTAGGTTTTCCAAGATGGTCATCTCAGCAGAAGATCAATGGTGCATATTCAAAATTGCAAGTACACTAGTTATAATTGTTTTGCTTCACATGAGTGAGAAGTAATGGTAGAGGTGACTCAAAAATTTACTCAATTTTCCTCAAAATGTGTGTATGTGGTTAGTTCTTGCATAATTGAGATCTGAGGATGTGTTTGGAGCAATATGAAAATTGAAGAAGGTGACTTACAGAGTTCATCTTGACTAGCATTAGGGTTTATTGTGATTGAAAGCCATAACTATAATAAATGCAGTTTTATGCTTTATTCTAGTTTTTTGAACTAGGGTTGGCTTTCAATTTGCTTTTACTTGAATGCTTTTTATTTCTCTGCTTTAATTGCTAAAAGTTAGGGTTAACTCCATCGTTAAAAATCCATATCCCTATGAGACCTTTTAGAATTAGCATTTAGATTGAACCCTAAGTTTGAATTAGGAGGTTGGTAGTTAGATTCTTTCTCATCGAAACCCTAGTCTATTTAAAATTCATTTCAATATTCATGGCTCCCAAAATACAAACTACTACCCCTACAACCCAACCTAGATTACTCTCCCAAAATTTAATTGACTTGTTAACATCCTATACAAATAAGAAACCTGAAGGGAAAGTCTTGTTTTGTGGCCCTAGAGTTAGAGAGGGAGTGATGGAGAAGAAGTGTTTCATTAAGGATGTCGAGTTTCCTTATACTAGATGGCATCTTTTCCAGCATTGCTTCAGAAATAGGAACCTTGGGATTCCTCTCTATAACCCTTGGAGGCTTGATATGGGAAAATTAGTGGTTACCAACATATGTATGGATGTTGATTTTCTAAAAGATACCGCCTCATGGTATGACCTAGTCTCTAGGGTTGTTAGGACATTTGATGGGAAAGTAATGGTAAAGATAACCAAACAATAAATTGAGGATGTTTTTGATTTGAATTAGTGGGGATAGGATTTGGCTCTTCATGGTATGGATGTTATGAGGAAGGAGTACGGAAACACCAAGGTGTTCATTAGAAAGAAATTGTTGCCCTTGCATACTACTTGCACTTTAAGAAGACTGTATATTCTTTGTGCCAAATCATGGATTTTTCTCCACCTTGTAGAATCTAAAAAGACCCCTTCTTCCAAAACTAGCTGATAAAGACAATATAATTAACAAAAAAACAAAATAGAGAGCCAAGAATAGAGAATGATATTTTATCAGGCACACACAAACTAATTTTATTTATCAGAAAATAGGGTAGAAGAAAGCCTCTATAAACACAATTTTTGTATATATTTTGTAGGCTACAACTTGCTTTCTTTTTATTCAAACTTAAATTAAACAATGACACCAATATAAGGAAAGCAGTTACAAAAAATACTCTAAAAAAGGATAATGAAAGCATGTGAATGACATGCACAATCCTAGGTGGAGTAATATACTACAAAAAATAGAGAAAGAAAAGGTAACAGTCTATGAAAGCTAAAATTAGTTACAATGTGTGGAGCGCTGCAAGCATCAATTATCAATATACTCCCCCTTGATGCTAAAAGGGCTCACAATTTGATCTTTAAGTGCCAAAAAATGAATTGTTGCAAAAGCCTTGTGAAGATATCTGCTAACTGATATTGAGTGCTAATATGCTTCAATTCAACTTCCTTCTTTTGTACCAAATCATGAATAAAATGATATTTTAGATCAAAATTCTTTGTTCTACTGTGATTAACCAGATTCTTTGCTAGCTTGATCACACTCATATTGTCACAAAAAATTATTATAGGCTAAAATTTCTTCTCTCTAATTTCTTCTAAAACATTTCTAAGCCAAAGAGCTTGTGTACCCGTTGAAGTAACAACAACATACTCTTCTTCTGTGGAAGAGGGGGCACCCAAATTTTTTTTTTTAAACTATAAGTAATCAAACAAGAACCAAAAGAGAAATAATTTCTAGATGTAGACTTATGATCATCCATACTGCCTCCCTAATCTGAATCACTAAAGCCAACAAGATTGAACTTTTAGAAGATTAGTAATGAATACCAAAATTTAGAGTTCCTTTCACATACCTAAAAATTCTCTTGGCTTCCTTCATGTGTATTTATAATGGATTTTTCATGTACCTTGAAACAAGCGAAACTGAATATGCAATTTTAGGCCTTGTGTGGGTTAGAAACATCAGACTCCCAACAATACTTTTGTAAGTAGTCTCATCAACAATTTCAACACCATCATCTCTACACAACACAACTCCATGAGCACTTGGAGTGGAGCATGGTTTACAATCAACCATGTCAAAATTATTCAACATATCTTTTGAATATTTGGTCTGGAAAATGAAAATTTCATTCTTACTTTGATAAACATCCATTCCTAGAAAATGTTTCATGAGACCAAGATCTTTCATCTCAAATTTTTTCATCATAGCAATTTTGAATTCATCTTTCATCTTAGAACTACTACCCATATACAAAAAATCATCAACATACAAACTTACAATAAGAATATCATTACCTTCTTGTTTTTAGTAAAGGGTAGGTTTACTTTCTTTGAAATCCATTCTCAGGTATGTGCAGGATCATGATGGGCCAAAAAGTGGCAATATGTAAGTGATATGATGGCCCAT